>OU015493.1:53963801-54228801 GCA_907164885.2 Dolomedes plantarius | reverse complement strand
GTCATCTCATAATGTGCCTTTCTTTATATTTAATGATTTTCATTAACTTTTGTCTCCGAATTAATCCTCGACATTTCTAAACCAATTGAAAATATTCATATAATTTTCTCAAATAAATTCTCTCGTGTGATCGGAATTAAGCAAGTTTAGCGAGCTCTAGTCTTTTCTCTCGTTTTAATTATCCTTGGAGTGAAAATATAATAGGAATGCAGCCTTATTTAATAACTCATTTCTGAAGAATGTCTACTGGTATAAAATCTAAGTTTTACATATTATATTTTCCTTTGCAGTATTGCGTATCAAATATTTGACATCGAAGACTAAGCAATGCACCGTATATTAGAGATGTAAGAATATAATTTTAATACAGGGTTCTTGGGTCCTGAATTTAATTATGGGAAATGAAAATTAAGTCAATGATAAAACGACTTTATAGAACAGTAAATGTCTAAAATTACTTCCAGGACAAAATTACAGGAATTTCAGTGATTTTATTTTTCATCTTATCATTATAAAATCTGAACTGTGAAACCTCTCCTCGTTAATGCGTTTTGAATGACATGCAGAAATCTTTGCTAATTCCATTCAGATTATTTTTTTTCGGAAAAAGAAAACTTTTTAAGATGTCCTGTTTACAACCATTAATGTATGAAAGAAAAGGTCAAATGAAAATTCTGCATGCAATTTAATAATTTGATGAACTGACTCGCTAGTGCATATTAAGTAAAATAAACTGTTAGTGTTCCTCTATATTCCTCTTTAACACACCAAAGAAACTCTTTTGTCTGGGATTGAATTTTGAACAGTGTATCATGATTTTTAATGCGTGTGAGCTATATGCAGTAACATAGTATATTCGCGTTTTTACTTTCATGATATTCATGTATTCCTTCCTTCATACGTTCAGGTCTAAAAAACGAGGATTCCATTTAATTTGTCACGCATTTATTTAAATGAAATTGACTTTTAAAAGAAATTAATTTTTAGATACAATAAAACGAAGCAACCTAAGAGTTACATATCCCGACTTTAAATGATTCTGTTTTTGGAATGTACATGTACGATTTTTAAGAGATGTGTGAAAGATCCATTTATTGTTTTAGAGGGAATAGTGTTACAGAGTTATTTTATAGTGGTTAGTACTTGGAATAATATGTCGTGATAATGAGTGATTACTCAAATGTATATATATGAATCAATTTATTAAACAAACATATTAACATATACATACACTCAAGAGCCAAAACATTATGACCACCCCTACATTTTGCAATGAATTCGCCTGGATGACGTGGAAGGCCTTTGATAAGGTGGAAGTGGTATTTAACTGCTGCTGGAGAGTCTGAAGAATCATTCTTTCACTTACTTCTGTGTGTGATGGGAAAGGCTGCGGATCTAAGCGACTTTGATAGAGGGCAGATTGTAATGGCTCAAAGGCACGGAACAAGTATTTCCGACACTGCACGACTCGTGGGTTGTTCGCGACCTACAGTTGTTAGTACTTATGCAAAGTGGATGAATGACGGTGAAACCAGCAGTAGACGACATGGTGTTGGACGTCCACACGCTATCAAAGAAAAAGGTCGTCGGGGACTGTCTCGCATGGTGAAGCAAAACCGGAGCCAGACAGTGGCTCAGCTGACAGCCCAATACAATGCAGGGCCAAGTAGAATAGTATCGCAGCACACTGTTCAGCGGACACTGTTGGATATGGGACTACGCAGCAAACGTCCCACTCGTGTGCCTTTGCTGACCAAGCGTCATCGCCAACTGCGCCTGCGCTGGGCCCGGGAACATCGCGACTGGTCCATGGATCAGTGGGAGAGAGTTGCCTGGTCAGATGAATCACGGTTTGTCATTCATCACGCCGATGGCCGTGTCAGGATACGCCGTCTTCCAGGCGAACTGTTGCTCCCTCAATGTACAGTAGGTTATACCAATTATACACAGGCCGGTGGTGGCGGTATTATGCTTTGGGGGACGTTCTCTTGGGCGTCTCTGGGACCCGTGGTTGTGGTAGAGCAGACCATGAATGCTACAGAGTATCTGAACATCATTGCGGTCCAGTTGCACCCTTACATGGCCTCTGTTTTTTCAGCTGGAAATGGAATGTTCCAACAGGACAACGTCCCGAGTCACAAGGCTAAAATTGTGTTGGAGTGGTTCCAGGAACATGATGCTGAATTCCAGTTAATGTCCTCGCCGCCTAACTCACCGGATCTCAATCGGATAGAACACATTTGGGATGTCATGAGACGGCAGCTCAGAGTTCAAAGACCACCAATTCGCAATATCTCGGATTTGCGTGACCGTTGCTTAAACATCTGGTACAATCTGTCTCCGGCCATCTACAAAGGACTTGTGGCATCCATGCCAAGGCGGGTTGAAGCTGTGTTACGCGCCAAAGATGGGCCAACTCGTTATTGACAGGTGGTCATAATGTTTTGGCTCTTGTGTGTATATCGAATACGCTTTCATTTCTCCAATTCACCCTTCTACACTAATCTATACTCATATTTCTCGTGTGCTAATTGCTACCAATATTGTTAATTCATTTCTTAAACACATAAGTTAGTACATTATCTCACAATTGCAATCCGTTACCAATTATCAATTCACTTTTTAAACATATACATTAATACACTAATTCTCCGGTGCAATTTACTATCAATTATTAATTCATTTCTTAAGCATATACGTTAATACACTATCTCACAATTGCAATCCGCTACCAATTATTAATTCACTTCTTAAACATATACATTAATACATTAATTCTCAGGTGCAATTTACTACCAATTATTGATTAATTTCTTAAAAACATACGTTAATACACTATCTCACAATTGCAATCCGCTACCAATTATTAATTCACTTCTTAAACATATACATTAATACACTAATTCTCCGGTGCAATTTACTATCAATTATTAATTCATTTCTTAAACACATACGTTAATACACTATCTTCCAATTGCAATCCGCTACCAATTATTAATTCACTTCTTAAACATATACAGTAATACACAATTTTTAAACACACCAGTGATATATATTTATGGCAACATATATAACATGAATTATAATTGCTCCCGTCATTAACCTACGCAATCCTCTTATTTATCCTAACCCAGTAATCCTTTTAAATTCTGAGCATTGATAAAGAATAAATTCGTTAAATTTCTCCCTACCTTGGGATGACTGAACAATACGGATCTTCTCCTAGGACAATAGCGGCCGGAGAAATGGGCCTTCTTCCTATTGGTTGATCGAGCTACGGTCGGGGCTTGCTTGGACTACCGGGATATTCGACGGATGGTTTCGGCCAGAGACAGGGTCAACTCCTCGGTGATCTTGAAGAGAGCCTTCGCTGTTTAGGGCAAAGATCATCGGGGTAATACGCTTATCTGGTGGCTGTCAGCTAGCGTCGCTGGTTCAGCGGCAAGCTTGCGTCTGGTTCGGCTCGGTGCGGGAGCTCATCAATCTACTGGTCACTTCTCATGCAGGGCATCAATGATTTGTACATCTCGCCTGTGTATCAGGAGCTACCGTCTGCAGACTTTTGGGTGTTGGGTACTTCGAAGTCCGGAACTTAATTGCTGCGTGTTTCTCGCCTTTGGAATTGGCGGCCTGCATCTATTTTTTCCCTCGGCATTCTATCTATTCCTTCCTCAGACGACTATTAATATGGGCTTATCAATAGGCCATGCTCAATCGGCTGCGGTCTTTCCTTCTATTTATCAGCTCTCCTAGCAATCAGTTCTCCGCTACTCAGCTCCCAATTGCTATGATTGTCGGCTCTCTGGATTCTGTTGCTTTTTTTTAATCTCTGTCATCATTCTGTTCTACTTTTTCTCTTAATTTCACTTTGGCTTCTTAGCTCTGGGCCATCATAAAGTCAACCTTATACATTCTTATCTTCCTTTTCCATCTTCTAACTTCGGATATCTACATCTCCAATTTTCGACTTCTCAGCTCATTGTAACCATCTGGACCCCTTTTACTGTCAATATTCTCTTCTCTATGACATTAACTTATCCATCTTAACCCAAACCGTTCGTTAAACGCAGTTGTGTCTTGACTCGTTGCCTGTTCTTCAAACTCCGTTACTCGTTTATCAGTTTTAATCACGTTGTTTTCTGCACGTGGGACCTGGCCCCTCTCTTTTCTACGAAAAATGTCGTTTTTCACTGTGACAGATAGCATTATACTTCAATTCGAGGGAAGGAACATTAATTTATCCCTTGCCTCAGAGCTTTTGATTTTGCAGACGAGTCTACTCCTGGAGTGCAGGCTGAAGAGAGGAGTTAACATGATGTGTACTTATGTTTGAAAAATATTCTCTTGTGGCAGACTCGGGGAGGGGTTTGGTTCTGTCAAGGCAGGATGTCAGCTTAGCCATGAAATAGAAAATGACGAAAATGGGAGAGAGTAATGAAATAAAGATCTGCATGATCTAAGATTAATCTTATTTTTAAAGAATTTCCAGACGAGTATGACTACAGCTTTATGGTGGATATTTAAGTCAATTTCGTCCAAATATATATATATATGTAATATCTTTAATATTATGCTCTCCATTATAGCATTTAAATTCCCTTTCCTAAGTGTAATCCTCAAAAATATTAATTTATCTCTTAAAAACCCGTAGCCACAGAGCTATCCATAAGAACAAGGCCTTAAAATCGCATGCCTTTGCATTTCCACACGTGTATATGTCCGCATTCGGTAAGGGTTTAGCTTCGCGAGCCCCAAAATCTGCTGAACCTACAAATAATAGTCACATGTTCCTCTCGCCCTCTCGCGTTTAATGTTGAAAACTGATATTATTCCGAGTCGTTCTTCTGGAATGACTGGATGTATTTTCGCTCTAATAAACGATGTACTAGGACGCTTGGTCCGACTGCATTAAAATCTAATTTTTATCCCTTTCAGGCTGAGTCTAACTCTATCCACGTAAATATAAGCTTGTGTAAATAAATGTGTGTGTGTGTAAATAGCCACGTAAATAAATGTGTGTGTGTGTGTGTGTGTGTGTGTGTGTGTGTACTACGTTGAGGAAGTTCTCCTCGAATACATATTATTTTAAAAGGAGTTAAGTAAATATGCTGCATTGCGTTTCGAAGGTTGTTGTTTTGCATATTATCGAAACAACACTATATAAATGCATACAAAGGGTATGTACAGACAGCGTAACGCTGTCCCTACGTAATTGCAGCCTAATTTTATCACTAAGTCTAATTTGTAAGCATCTGTAAAAAAGAAAGTTTTTGAAAAAGTGCAACGTTTTTTTTTAATATTAATAAATAATACCACCCTCGTGTAATTGTAATTTTCTTTAACTAAACAGATAAAAATATACTGATTTAAAAAAAAGAATTTTACAATGTTCAATTAAACAGTAAATTTTTTTACATAAGAAGTCTTCACTTCAACGAACGAAGAATTCTTAAAAGAATTCCGTGATAGAATTCCTTATTAAACTATACATCCACGCTGCAAGCAAGTCTTGTTTTCCTCCACATTTTTCGCGAAACAGGCAGATAATTAATCGCCCATTTTATTCCCATCTATATATTTTATATCACATACTTTACTGGGATAGTTTAATGGGAACATTATATTATAATTTGCTCGTTTAAATTTAGCACAATTTTTTTACATGTGTATTACTGTTAGAATGCAAGAAAATTTTGGTTCAATGTTTCTATTAAATTAATGCACTCTTAACATTCATTTAACAAATCTGTACACCCTGAAAACATCCAATTATCATTCGGTTACGATTTCTCTTCATGATTGAAAGATTAATAAAATTGCATATTTTCTTTCGGTATTGAATCGGTTACTTACTTTCAATGATAAAAATATTTTCCTTTTATTTATAATGAGGTTTCAGTTTAATCTTCATTTTATAAAGGTTTCCGCTTAGTATAAACAGCTTTTAGTTTATTTGTGTGAAAATTTCTAAATGCATTACATTGTAATCGCAAAGAAATGCGAAATGTATGTTAGTATCTCTTAACTAAAATAATGGTACGTAAACTATTATTGTGTATAGGCTAGTAACCTGCTTTGGCCCAACTAAAATACTCAGTTTTGTATCACAAACTTCTCAAATCATTTGAAGATCATTTGAGAACTTTCATTCAAATAATAGCTTGGAAATCGAAAAAAAAGTTTTAGGAATAATAAAATGGTTTATTTTAAAGTTAATACCCTATTTATATTTCCGAGGAAAGACACTGTGTTTGACTAAAGACTACGTCGATACAAACATTTTTATTCTACACTAGCTGTACCTGGCCACGCGGGTAGCTCAGTATGGTTAAATGGAAAAGAAAAAGTACGTTTCTAATATGTTTAATTTATAAAGGCTGCAAAGCTGTTACTCATTTAGCACTACCCAGGGGGCACGTGTAGCTTAAAGTATGCTACAGACGCGAGTAATGTTACACACCAAGATATTTTATAATTCAGTTTTTAGTACTTGCTTGTTTTATGTAATATCTTGGCGAAAGAATTGTGTTCCCCTTCGCCCGCTGCATTGGAAATAAAAAAAAAATTTAAATGTTTAATTTTACAATACTTGGGGGTATAGAATATTTTTTGTTCAGATATGTTGTTGTTTCTGTGCAGATATATAGATTGTCTCGTTTTCCAACTCTAGAACATGCAACATTTAATTGCTCATGTGAGAAACAATCTGTGTCTAAACCTAACGCGCACAATTGTAAAGATTGGCCCTGAGCTTTATTGATGGTGATTGCAAACGCCAATCGAATTGGCAATTGCAATCTCTTAAATTTAAATGGCATATCCGTTGGAATCATGGGAATGCGAGGAATGGGGACATCTTCACCTTTGAATGGTCCTTCAAGATCGTTCCTTCTACGACGTTGCTCAGCAATTTTTTACTGCAAGCTGCGTGCCGTTGCAAAGCTTTGGTTGGTTAATATTTCGCAACATTATAATTGGCAAGCCGATTTTCGATTGCAGTACGTGCGGTGCATCCCTGGAAGATAGAGTGAATTCAAAAATTCTGTTGGATAATGAACCGCTTCATCTGCTTCCATAACAGTGTCGACGGACATGTATGTGACTGCCTCGCTTTGAATGTTATACTGAATGATATTGTTAAGTTCGTAGACGTCTTTGTTCTTGGCGGCAAGAATAGCTCGTTCACTCATCCAATCATGATTCTTATAATTGGTTTGAATATTGGGAAATACTTTTTCAACCAATTCTTCTTTTGACGATACTAAATTGCAGAAGTTATGAGGCAATGAAATTAGTCCTGATGTCAGTTCAACCGGCACCTTTCCATTCCCAATTTCCAGCAATTGATGTGAGAATAACTCAGCTGATCGATCGTTTTGCAGATGGACACCCATATTTGTAGAGAATTTCAATGTCTTTACGTGTCGACACAAAGTAGAGTATTTCAGGCAAGCATTTATTTCGTCAGCTCGTGTCGATCGAGGAATTATAGGTAATGTTTGCTTGAAATCTCCTGCAAGCAATATTAATGCGTTCCTAAATGGTCTGATGTTTCCACGCAAATCTTGCAATGATCGATCAAGAGCCTCGAGCGATTTTTTGTGTGCCATTGTACATTCATCCCAAACAATAAGTTTACCTTTCTGCAATACTTTTCCCATGCCGGATGCTTTGGAAATGTTGCACGTGGGAGTTTCAAAGAATTGCATATGTTCAATGGCAATTTCAAAGCGGAATGTGCAGTTCTTCCTCCTGGTAGCAATGTCGCAGCTATTCCGGACGACGCAAGAGCTAAGGCTATGTTATTTTGGGATCGAATTGCTGCCAGAATCGATCTAATTAGGAACGTTTTACCAGTTCCTCCTGGAACATCTAAGAAGATGATTTCTCCAACCCCGTGATTGACAGTTTGCATTATTTGATCGTAAATGCCTTTTTGCTCAAACGTTAGCTTAGGAATATTCGATTGAACATACGACAAAAGATCACCCGTGTTGTAATTTTGTTCAGGACGCAATTCTACATCGGACGAAGCATTAGCAGATCGATTCGGTGATGGCATTCCCAATTGATTGAGAACTTTGTTCGCGATTTCTAACCACAAATTATCAATCATTATCAACGCTTCGTTGTAGATTTCTGCTGTGAAATCCATGTTCATATTTGAATTTTACTCGCGTATTCGACGGAAAATATCTTCAGCCTTGTGCGTTCTTTTATCTCTTCGATCATCTTTATTGTCTAGAACGATCCCTGCGTACTTTACGACCTGTCGGGACTGCTGATAGTGGGGTCGCACCCCACCGTGACAAATTTCTGTTCTGGGGGGAAAGGGAAAGACATTTCTTGTTTGCCGTAAAATATTTAGTATAGCATGTGTTTTAAAAAAATCATGTTTATACCTGTCACAGGTGTGGCATCTATATAATATGTATATAAAAATACTCAAGCATTCAAATGCAACGTTGTGTCAAAATTTCAAAGAAATCGGTGAAGAACTTTCGGTGATTTGAGGTTTTGAACAAACGGACATTTACATTTTTATTTATATAGACTAGTTCGTACCCGTCAAAACATGACGGCTAGATAGTAAATAAATATACTAATACTCAAATTATGCTCAATACATCATTGTCAAATGTTGAAAATCATAATAATGCGCTTGAACAAATTAATGTGTTTAAGCGGCCTCGTTGAGTATCTAAAGCCAGATTTAAAAATGTCACGACGCATACGCAGAAAGCAATTTTTTTAATTGTAAATTATTGCTAATTAAACAGCGCGAAATAAACAATTTCAAGCAGGTTTAATCTCATATTTCACAAACATAATTATCATAAAAATTAAAATGGCAGAGATATCTAGAGAGAATCGTCGGAATAAACGTGTTTATTATTAAAACATGTCATTGAGCGTGCGCAGAAATCAATCTTTTAATTGTAAATGATCGTTAATAAATAGAAATTGCTATTCCAAAAAAACCAATTTGAAAATCTACAGATTAAAATCTTTCGTTTAAGACCAAAATAAAGCAAATGGATGCAGTAGTCTTTTCGCACGGACTACCCGAAAAGTCGGCTTAGCAACTTAAATGTATAGATAATTGAAAGAAATGTACAGCCTTAGAGTTCTGCTGTTACATTTTCTCAATATCATCAACCAAAATAACCATATAGTCTCAAAAGTATTCATAATACAATTCTTTAAAAGTCTTACTAAAAATAACTACTGCGTTTATTTTAAAATGATAAATACCCTAATACTACTCCTTTCTATAATCATTTTGGGAGTAAATATACATATTAAAATACTTTTATTCGTCAAATAACCAATGTTTGTGTTTTTGCAACTCTATTAAACCTTAATCATGAATCTCTTTTAGAGGGTTTGAAGTTTATTTTTAACTTACAAAAAACCAAATTACCAAATTTTTAATATTAATTGAAATTAATGGAAAATTTGCCTTATATAGAAGTTAATTTTAACTTTTTTATGGAAATGATTTATATTCATAATTTTTACCTCCCAGTTCTTTAAAAGAATTATTTGGTGTAAATTTTAAATCAATTGTCTAGTAAGCGAGAGATGTGGGTTCGATTGCCAAACATGCCTTGTTGTTCTAACCAACAAAAAAAAGTTGAGAACAAGGATTTATGGTACACCTTATTCAAAATCTTATTTACCTAAAAAATAATACAAAAAGTCATCAATCTTTTATCAGAAATTCTAATCTCATTTAATACTAATTAGACTCTACAATTTTGCCATTTTTCTTTCACAACAAAGCCTTAGAATCAGGAAATTTTTTACAGTAGGTAAAAGGTTAAACAAAATTCATTTTGGAAAACATTTTATATTTCATGAAAAAAAAATACCTATCTCAAATAAAATCATAAGAAAAAGTGCTTCGAATCTTTTACTCAACCAAACTACCCAAAGAAAGAATATTCCTTTTGAATCTCGAAAGTGTTTTGACTGATATTTATATATTTCCAATTATCCTTATAGTCAAGAATCCCATTTTATATTGATCTGAGTAGTTTTTCCTAACAACGGAAAGAAGCAAAACAAACTACACGTGAATCACCTGCTTTGCTACTACATGTTGAATATTAGGTTTCTTTCCAACATATCTATCGTTACTAAGGGAGAAATAGTTGTAAAGGAAGCCAATAAATGTAAAACGCGATAAGGGTCTTCAACCTTCAGAAATCGAGGACAACACAAATAAATCTCCATTCGTCATTCGAATGTATCCACGAAAGCGTGCTGAGTAGAAGTATAGTTTGTATTTAATAAAGGAGAAAAAAATATAGTAGCTGTATAAACCTTTGCTTCAGGTAAAATTTATTGTTATTAAAGTAGTAACATTAGAGCATGCAATTGCAATCTTAATGAGAAACATCCTTTTCTTCGACCAAAACTATACAAATACATCAGATCCTCGATTTCCAAAGCGCTATCCACATTTTTTTCTTTGATAAAAAGCATGTTTTCTCCGTTATATTTTACGTTCTTCGTAAAGACATTAGCTATTAGAAATATATTTTAGTTTAGAATTTCTTTCATGCATTTTCATTTGCAGAAATAAGAACTGCCATGCATAGCAACAGATAGTTTTGAAAAACTTGATGTTTAATATTGTGGCTTAGAAGTGTTAGGAAACAATGGAGTGACACAACGTAAAATACACTGGCATAAGTCCTATTTTGAATTAAGTCACACATAAGAATAGAGTAAAAATATTTCACTCTACTCTGCCCCTCTTGAAATGACGGTCTCTCTACCTCCTGTTTTGTCAGTTTGCAAGAGATTACTCATACTTAAAGGTTTTCCCCAATTTAAAGTCTGTTTTATTTAAAAATCGTGTAAGCTGGTTTTGCTATCCACGGAAACGCAATCAGCAAGTGACCCAAGAGCCACGGGTCATAGAGTGAAAACCCCACATTCCGTACCGACTTCTATAGTATACGATTTTTTTTACGATAACTTTACTATTCGTTGTTTTCCTATCAATAAATACAAAAGGGATTTAATTTGTTTTTAAATTGTCCCCAGCTATACCAAAAATATTTAAGTTTAGTATTGAACTTTTCTATATGTAACTGGGATGGGAAACTTTGTGAAACTTTATGACATGTAAATCTATTGATTTAAAAAAAACGTGCAGTCCTCTTATGGTGTACATGTGTTAACATCTGTCTATCAAGTCTGTATCAAGTGTTAATGTCAGTGTGTTACTCTACATTTTTTTCCGTAATTTTAAATGTACTGTTGCAGTACACTGTATTGGGAAATAACGTATTAAACGATGCGGTTTCAGAGGACAGGGCTTTAGCGGTATTTGTGGGATTTTTCTTTTGTTTTTCCATTTTCTTGGATTCCTGATCCCCCTTTGTCCTAGGAATGTGGATGGCCAATTGCAAAGAAAGGTAGAGTATAAGTTCGGGAACTGGTAAATCTTACCAGTATCCCCAAATACTTCCTAATTACCTGATTTATATGCTTTAACATACATACCATTAAAATGTGCGATTTACAGATACTAGAGTTTCTACAGGCATGTACAAGACGATTTTTATTAAACTGACACTACTCAGAGCCATCTGCAGCACGATCTATCAACCAGAATTCCACCAAAATTGATAGAGGGACTAAGAACGACATGAGAAAGAATTTCCGTGAATAAAAGTTCCAAAAGTCACCGATAGGGGAAGCTATCTCTCTGTTGTTGTCGGCGCACCCGAGAATTTGCACAAAACGCAAGTAAAACATCAAAATGCAAATTCACGACTACGTAGTCGACAGCAGCGCCATTTCGGGTTATAAAGACAAGGGGTGAATACCGAAAAAGTTGTAATAAGCTGACAAATAAATAACAAAAAAATTTCACTGGAACACCACTTTATGCAGCAAATCCACTTCTCCCTCCTTCAATGTGACCACCATCCTGGTGGACGACACATTGCATCCTAAGCACTACGTTCTCCACGGCCGAGCGTAACATGTCACCAGGAATGTTCCTCACAGTCCGGGATATGTTGACCTTTAATGCAGCCAAGTTAGAAACTCCACCAAGACACACCTTGGACTTTAAATAACCCCATAGAAACAAGTCACATAGGTTAGGTCCGAGGAGCGAGGTGGCCATGCAAGTGGAGAAAATTATGATCCTTTCTTCTGTAAAGCGATGGCGCAACATATGCCGCACAGATCTTTATAGCCCAAAATACTGGCGCTGCTGTCGACTATGTAGTCATGAATTTGCCTTTTGATGTTTTACTTGCGTTTTATGCAAATTTTCTTGTGCGCCGACAACAACAGCGCAATATCTTACTCTATCGGCGGCTTTTGGAGCTATTTTTTTTCTTCATGGAAACTCTTTCCCATGTCGTCCTTAGTCATTCTATCAATTTTGGGGGAATTCCGGCTGATAGATCGCGCTACAGGTGGTTCTGAGTAGTGTCAGTTTAATAAAAATCGCCCTATGTAATAACGCACGGTGGGTAGGTACTTGACACGCCTGAAGATTCCGTAATGAATTTTTGAAGGTACCAACAATGATCTAACATGGTATCATTGAGATAGACCAGATTCAGGAGCCAAATCAAAGACTGGAGTCAGGATACGAGACCATGTCAAATGTTTTTTTTTTTTTTATGAATGTGTTTGATTTCTTAAGTTTAAAAACAGGTGATTTTCTACTTACTGTGGTCTAATATGCAGTATTTCTACACAATATACAGTTTTTTACTGAATAGATTCTTCTTCAAACAGAAACTCACTACAAAAGTCTGCAAAGACTCACTACAAAACTCTATTTCTAAAGAAAAAAGTATGGTTACCTGATGGCAGTTAGTAATTGATAAAAAATTATCCATACAAATATTATTGAATATTAATATTGAAAAAAGTTGTTGATATACATGTAAATCTAAATCCCAAAATAAAATAATGCCAAAAATATGTTTACCAATAAATTACTTTTAAAATTATGATGGTCCTCATTACCCCATGGGAGTGAAATATCTTGTGTTAAAATAGGAAAATTAGGATGAAATAAGAAACATTATCAAAAAAGTTTTAAAATATTGCAATGTAGAGAAAAATGATTTCCATGCTAAAAAAATTCAAACTATTAGTTTCTCAAGCACAACAAGGAAAAAATTTGTAGATAAAGGAACTCCGCTTTCTTCAACAAAGGATGATTTTTTTTAGATATTTTTTATTTATTTGTCTTTTGACATTTTTTTAGTTCTCTTTAACGTCTTATTTTGCATTTTTTTTCTAAATTTTGCCGTGTTTCAAAGAATTACGTAAAAAGAATCACTTCTGTTGATATTATATGCTATGTATACTAATGAAAGTGAAAATTTTAATCATCATAATTGAAGAATGTTTGTAACCATTACACTTATTAGCTCTCATAAATGTTTAACACAGGCTTCGTAAAATGTTTCATTAATTAATGCATATTTTGACATAAAATGTCTTCGGTTTATTTAAATAGCTTAATAATTTAATAAAACATTCCAAAATATCTGAAGATAAAATTAATATATATATATATATATATATATGTGTGTGTGTGTTCGTGAGATGCTATCAATTTATAATAAATTCATAGCTGGAATATCATGAATCAACTTCAAATTTATGGAGGGATCATTCTTCCAGCCCACGCACTTGCAAAAATAAACACAGGATAAAAGGACGTTTATTTATTTTTCCAGAATGAAACTGTCCTAGAAAATGAGTTAAAATCGAGACGGGTGCCCTGCAGAGAGAAGCAAATTTTACAGGAATTATACAGACAATGTCTTTTGATCGAATTCATGCGTCTGTGGTCTTGATATATCCCCCAAAAGTTCGCCGACATGTGGAGTGTAAAAATGCAAAAGTATTCGTTTTAAAAATTTGGGCATAAAATTCCACTTGAAAGCAGTTTAAGAGGGGGGCTCAAAATAGGAAATCTAAATGCGAAAATCTAGACTGAAGTTCTAAAGTAGGAAGGGTATTAATATTGAATAATGGAAAGTGTAATAGATGAAATAACTTAAGTATTTGAAATAAAAAATATATATTCATGACTTAAAATAAAATTGAGAAATTACGGTGTTTTTCATTTCTAAATTACCTTTTTTTTTTGTATGAATAGGCTTTGATAATGATGGTTTAAAGCAGTGATTCTCAACCTTTTTATGTGTACACCCCCACCTTTGGATAACTTTCATACCCTACGCCCCCCTCTAGGCCTAAAATACGTAAGTAACGCTAGTAATATCTATTCTACACATATTTTTCTCTCTCCGTCCACGCCCTTCTTTAGTATCATTTACGCCACACCAGGGGGGGGGGGGCACGCCCCCAGGTTAAGAACCACTGGTTTAAAGAATCGTGGCAATATTTAAATATTTTTTAACATAAGTTAAATGGAAAAGGAAAAAGATGTTAACATTAGTCCCAATTTGAGATATTATCTTATAATGATAGTATCATTATCTGCCTCTGATATAAAATTTTACTTCAGATAGTTATTACATTTTAATTTGAGTTTTTATACAAGAATTAAAAAATAGGAGGAATACAATTATACATTTAAATAGGAGGAATACAAATTATATTTTCAATAGGAGGAATACAAATTATACATTTCCTTAAATGAGCAGACTGCTTAGGTGTATCTCGCTCATTTAATATATTCTTGATTATTCAACTCCACCTCTTTCATTGAATCAGAACAAAATATTCTGATGAGTAGACAGATAATGCAGTTTTATGGGATCATTGATTCAGCCTTTTTTCTTTTGACAAAATTCATTCTTTTCGTTTAACACCGTCCAAAGGAGAAGCATTGAACCGTACAAAATTCCACTTTCTTACGGGAGAGGCAGAAATCTTGGATATTTACTGAAATTCGTACTTAATTGATTAATACATATTATGCTATTACACATAAACGTATATAAACATGAGCATATACATTTTTAAATATAATATATGAATGCTGCAAGGTGAGACAAAATGAACTCTCCCATTTCAAAGGGTAATAAAAATAGAAAGACAAATTTACAGAAAAATGCTTAATATATTCGAAAATTTATAACAATTTTTTACGACTAGGTTTTGAGTATAATATCACTAGGTGGCGTCCGTTATTTGCAATTCACTGCCGAAGCCATTTCTTAAAGATTCCCATTACTCTGTTGGTCCCTCTGAGGCAATGGTGGCAACTTTCTCACAAATAGCAAATTCACGAACCTGTTGAACACTTTCAGGTGTTCTAATGTATCAAGGACGACCACTTCATCTCCTTGGTAATGGAGACTCAGGTGTTCTCCCAATTGAAACCCATCTCAGGATTGTTTTGCGATCAGAAACAGCATCAGATGCAAAGAGCCCTCTGTCTCGCGCCTACAGAATCGTTGTTTTTTAAAGAACGCCTCGATAACGAAACCGCGATGTTCCCCGGACCAATTCATAGTGTCTACTGAGAACGAAAATCCGGCCGAACTGATGCCACCTCCCGTGCCACGTTAACCCCACCAGTGACCTTCAGAAATATGGTAGCCTATTCTGCAGCACCCTGTGGCAATAATTGGTCAATATTTTCCCTGTGATGATTATAAATTGAAATAAGCCCCACAGCATTCTTTTTTACAACGTGGATAAGAATTTTGCAGATTGAGAAAATTCATGGCAAAAAAATTAAATTATGTCTTCAACACAGACTTTTAAATTGTAACTCTAGAAAATATCAATTAAGTATAAAAGGATGTATGTGTTTTAGTGGTAAAAAAATTTTTAGTTCGTGATTTGAATAGACTGCAAAGATAGCTTTGCAGCAACTGGTTTATATAAAAGGAAGAACAAGTTTTACAGGTGCAGAAAATTTATATTAGTTCAGCGTGGAAATGAAGTTCTATGGCAGGGATTCCGAACGTTTTTATGTATGCAGTACCCTTATGAATGAGATTAGAAATTCGAAGCACCCTAGTTAGAATTTAAATTTTTTCACCGTTTTTTTTAAATATGGAAGCAAAGCGGAATTTATATTAGGAACATGTCAAATTGAAGTTCAAATAAATAATGACTCCATTGCTAATTTTATGTATTTGTTCAAAGATATGAATAACAAACACCAGTATAGAATATATTAATACAGTTTCAAAAATAGCCATTGGATCCAGCGTAATGTTACACTAGAAAAGTGAAGTGTTACACCAGTCCTACAATAGGAATCACCGGGAAAATTTTTGTTTTATTAATGTTTTATTAATGAGACTTGCTATTGGTGATTAGAGAACCAATGTTTGATATCAACTTATAGAGTTTTAACACTTCTTCACCCTTAGCTTGGGTGTAAATAATTTGAAGTGGCACTCTAATGAATTAAATTCACAGTTCTAAATTAATAACACTGTCTATTTGAACTTCACACATAAATATGCTTTTCAAAATAAATGATGCGTACTACTAGTACAAGCTAAATAAACATTTATGCAAGGCATATTATTCCAGTATAGACAAGTTGCAAGGACGTACAGTTTGAAATACTCACAATACTTGAAAGTCGACCAGCAACGCTGCTACGTAAACTTTAGGCCACAGAACGCTAAATAACTTTCGTCTAACACGAACTCGCGTAGGTTAGTATCAACATAGCTAAGCACCTAGAGCTACTGCTAGCACACTCCTTTCACTTCCTTAACACTTCCTTAACACTTTCCCTTCCTTAACACTCCTTAACACACTCCCTTCCTTTCACATCCTTTCTTTAATCTAGCTGCTTGGTATTTATACCAACCGCGTATGCCGCAATTAGCATATCTTAAGGGGCTTCTTTAGATTTATTCACCTAAAAGTTCAATTATTGTGCATCGAATCTTATGTAAACCTTACAAACTTAATATTGATTTTAAGCCCAACTAATATTTTTTCGTTTATTCCCAAAAAAATCTCATGGGACACCGGTTGGGAATCACTGTTCTAAGGCTTTATTTTTTACTGAAAAGGGAAAACGACTTTTACATGTACAAAAAAATTTAACTGCTTTATAAATAGCCGTTGATCAGTACCATCATATTAATAGTATTCAGTTATTAGAGCGTTAGAAAAGGTTTAGTATGTACTACTTCAATCTCACTGATTTAAAAACTTTGGTGCACACATATCAAGGCTTTTACATTTTTAAGTAACCACAAGAATCAATTAAAAAGAGCATGAGAGAATTTGTTCAAGATTTAAGAGACTTATGAAAAAAATTTCAATTATTTATCGTAATGAACTATCATAATAATAGTTTTTAGGCATCTGTTTTGTAATATATGTAGTGCAATTTTAGTTAAAAACGAATATTGCATATTCCGGTTGAATTCTTTTCCCTTCTCATGAATACACAGAACTATTTTTTTTTTGTTTCTTTGGGATTTTTATTGCAGACATATCATAATAATTTATATTTTTAGAAATAAATAGCAGTTTACTGCTAACAGGAACTTGTTTTAAAAACTTAGTAAATTTATCTGAAAAATTCTTGACTATATTTTAAGCGATAAAACAAGTAAAAAATATTAATTTAAATACTGAAATTTCATGTAAATGTAGTTGTGAGGAAAATATGATAGGTTTTAATACACACTACGGTCACATCATCACGGGTAATGTTAATATTTCTGATTGTCCAGATCTGATCAACGTCATGAAAAAGGGTACGGGCTTTCGAGTTGGTTATTTGCACAATGTCATACCTAATTTTAGAAATAATTTGGAGGATTTTATTTATCGAATGGCAATTAAATTTAACATGCCGGATGTTGCATTTGCAGAATGGAAATACCATTATTTGAGGGACTTTACAGATGCATATAGTGCTATTGAGTGTAGGAATGAATATGGCCATATAAAAAACTTGAGATATGCTATTGGTAAGTTACAGAGTGAATTTGTAATAACATACGTTGATAAAGTAGCATCCAATTATGCTTTTATCTGTAAATATTTTTATTGCGAGTATTTACTAAGTCAATATAAAAATGATAAGATCTACCTCAAACTCGATATTCCACGACGTGCTATAGAAAACCGAATAAAGGCCTTGAATCGTAAAGCAGGCTTACAAATAAATCATAAATTTAAATTTCCTTATCTGGTTTTAATTCCAAAATTTCATAAATCACCTTTAAAATTTCGTTCTGTTACAATAGGTTGTAATACGTACTTAAAAATGGCTAATGAAAAATTATTAAAAATTCTTAATGCAGTTATTTTGAAGCTTATTGCAGAAGGTGCATATTTCATCAAAAACAGTTATTCTGTAGTCCAACAATGGAAGGGTATGGGAGATGTAACTGACTTAAAGAGTTATGACTTTACCGATCTTTTTAATTCAATTAATCTAAACGATCTTTACGATATTATTGTTGGCCTTTACGAGCCTTACGATTTAAATGAATTTATTTCTATAGGTAAATATCGAGCTCTTATAAATATAGTGCTGCGAGAGACAGTTTTATTTAATGGTGCTAACTTTTACAAACAGATTCATGGAGTTCCAATGGGAGGTGGCTGCTCGTCAGCTTTGGCAGACATATACTTACAGCATTATGAGCGTGGAGTAATGTTGCTGAATGAGCTATTGTTTTTTAGATACGTAGACGACATTCTTATTTGTTTTAATAATAATATAACTGCTTTGAATATAGATTTTTACCCAAAATGTTTAGAAATTGTGGAAACTGAGCGTGATAACTCGGGGGGACTAGCTTTCTTAGATTTAACACTGTCAATTGACGAAAAACAAAACATTATTTATAGGCTATACGATAAACGTGATCACTATTCATTTAAAACCGTACGCATTATGTCCTGGAATAGTGACGTCCACAAAAACATCAAGCGTAATGTCATTATAAATTATTTATTAAGATGTTATAGATTACATTCAAAACAAACTGAAATGGACATAAAAATTAACAAATTTATGCTAGTGGCAAGTGAACAAGGTTTTCCATTTTATTTTTTAAACTCTATTTTAACCGGATTTTTTAACCTAAATGACTGTAACCGCATTATGCGCTTCTCTACTTGGTTGAATGAGTGTATGTTAAATAACGCAAATTGCTGTGATGCGGGTGGGGGATAGGCTGGTTTCTTTGTGTCGTGTTGCTTTTTTTTATGTTATAGGTTTGATTTTCAATTCTTATTTCTGTTCTTTAGTCTATTTTGTTTTATTATATCATTTTAAGGTTTTAGTCTTGTACCTGACCTCCGGGAGTGTTGCCCGGCATAAAACTGAGTTAAACCGGAGAGGGAGGTCACAACTCCTCCCGGTCATCAACTACAAGACTTCCATATCTGATATGCTTTTCCTTCCTATTTTCTTATATCTGTGTCGTTACGGTCTTGTCCATTAATTTCTTTTGTGTAGACTTTTAAATCAGTTATTTATATATATATATATATATATATATATATATATATATATATATATATATATATATATATATATTGATTGATTGGGATACATAAGAAGTTTTCGTCTATAAATCTGTCACCCAGCTATCCACAAATTGCCTTCCTTCAGTAAAGTTGTAATTTCATGAAGAAAAAGAATTTAAGGAGATAAAAGATATGACTAACATTGGGAAATGAATTTAAAATTTCTCCGTAAAGGCTAAGTCATTCCATTTCATGTAGTAAATTGAATAACACATTTTTTCTAACAAAAATGAAAATACCTAAAAACAAATCTGATAATCAAATAAAAGGGAAAAATAGAAGTTTCAAGCTTGGAATATCCTCTCATTCTAACATCCCATCAAGTTGTTTTTTAATTATTCATAGTAATGCAATTTCCTGCATTTAAGTACGAACATAAAATTAAATTCGAAGTAGGAGAAATTTGTATTTCGATTTTTCCTTATGATTATTTTTATAAATTTTTAATTTTAAGAAAGCATTGATGATGCATTTTTCTGCTCTTAACCTTTAATTTTGACGTTGAAAATGGAATATTTTGTACACGGCAAACCTATTTCTAAGAAAATATTTTTTTAAAATTTAGATAGCATATTATTTAATTTTGTATCGCTCTTTGAACACTAGTCGGAACTCCATTGAAAATCAGATTTGAAAAGCAATAAATGAGCCTTATATAAAAACTGTGACCCTGTTTTGAAAGATTTTGTTTGTAATTAGTGGTTTGTAAGAAATCAAAAGGGAAAAACTCCAACTTCATTGCTTGCTCAAGACAAAAAAAAAATCTAAATCAAAACTAGTTAATATCTTTTCTTTCTTTCATAATGAAACATTTTTAGGAAAAATTATCTTTTCTCTTTTTGGGTTTTTTAATTTTCCTATTTGTTGTAAATAAAGAATGGCTTTCCTATATTTTACGTATTAAATGTTCTGATGTTTTGTAACATTTATTCAAAGACTTTGAATACGAGTAATTTACTCAAAATTTTCAAGACGTATTGTAAAACCTTTTGATTAGCATCAAATACTTTCATTTCTTAATTAAAAATGTTTGTTCGATAATATTTAATTTTTCATTTTATATTTTTCAATAAGTGTATTACTTTTACTATGGATACTTGTAATTATTAATCTTATTAACTTATTTTTTATTTCCAATATGAATAATAAAATTGAAAAAATTAGAGAACAAAGCATACAATTGATTTTCTTGACAACGAAATGGATTGTTGATATTCATTTATATATATTTTTATAATGATTTAGGATACATGAAATCAATCTTAAACTAATGGTAAATGATAGCAATAAAGTATCTAGAGAATAAAATTAAAAGAAAACATAACTCTGATATCATTCATTCATAATACACATTTGAAATATCCAAGTATTATTACTCTTTTACAAGTTGATACATCCCTATTTTTGGAATTTTTGCTATGGGCATTGAAGATTTCATCATTGTTTTGGGGAAAGCTGTTTTCTTAATAGTATAGCCTTCGAGGCTGATAAGCATTTTAGCAATTTAAATACAGATTCTAGAAAAGGAATTGTGAGAATAATATCGTAAGCCTATAGAGTAATAGTCAGGCTTAAAATTCAAATAGCATCAGTGTCTTTGCATTAAACTTTTTTTTCCTTCGAGTATGGATAGAATCAAGAGGTTAAAATGCAATTATTTTCGCTGCAAGGTTTTATGTTATGAAATGTCATATATTTGCTTTATTGCAAAAATTAAAGGATTGCAAAATTTTTGCCGCAATATGAATATGAACCTTTTCATTGTATTTTCATTAAAAGGTATGTATAGGCTTAAAAAAGAGTTCCTGAAAACATTTTTTTTCTCCCTTAGTCAGTGCTTTCTTTTCTCGAAGGGATGGTAAAAAGATTCCATTAAGAATTTTCAGATCTTACAAGTCTGAATAGTACTGTTTTATATAAATATTCCCTGTTGATTCAATAATTTTTTTCAAAATTCATTAATTTTACGATATCATTTTACAGTAAGTAAAATTAACTTGGAATTAAAATCTAAAAACCATATTTTTAGTTCCAAGTTATTAACAGTAGCAGGGCGTTTACACGTTATAAAAAGCAACACATCCTGTAAAGTATTTTATTTTTCTACGACAAAGCTTTACATTGGGTATTTGCTTTTTTAAACTAAATTTTAAACCTTATCTTGAAACCTTTTCTCCCTAATTGTTAGTCATCATTCATTTTCTTGACATCCTCGATGCCAATAAATAAACACTCAAAAGACATCCGATAAACGCCCTTAGTCAATTACATTTTTAAATTCACTAAATAGCATTTAACAAAATTATTTCTTCTTTGATTTAAGTATTTCTTAAAGAAAATAGAATTTTCAAGACTATGAAATGTTACATAATGAAGATCCAATTTGTGACTTCTTCATTTTTCCATCTGAAGTGCCATCAAATTGCTTGCATGCTTAAATATTCTGAACTACAGTCTATAAGATATAATTTAAAGAAACTTTTGAGATAAGTCTTTCAACTAATTATTCCTTTGGTAAAAAGGTGTAAAAGACTGGGAAAAATGATTTAATTTAACACAATGGAGCAAATACTGTTTTTTTTTCTAATTGAACGTAATATATAATGCTCATTTATATTTTGTTTTGCACACAATTTATTTTAGGATTGTAACTACGATTTTTTGTTACAGTTTTTATTAATTAAATCTTACCCCATTTTACTAACTTTTAGTAATCCTAGTCCAAATTTTATAATTTAGTTTACTTTCTTTCAATTAATATATAGTCCCTTTTTTTACCATTCCTCGTGGTCGTTCCTGGAATTCCCACGCTGCGTGTGTTTTGGTCCAGTGACGGTTTTTCTTAAAGATAATAGTATTTCACACAATTCCTAGTTGGATTCAGTTTAAGGTATTATTTGTATCACGTCCACTTGTGTACACTTGAAAGAAGGTCTTTTACATGTCAATCGCTTTTGTACCCAGTGTTACCATGTTCAATGGGATTCTCGGACCTGTTCTATTATTCTTAACATCTGTAGGGGGAACTGGTTTGTTTTCAATTGCTAGCCTCGCTTTAGGGTCCTGGCTTGGTTCCTACTAGCCTAAGTTTCAACTTGTCGTTTTTCTTCGAAGAAAGCGGTCTGCTGAAGTTAAGGTATGCCGAGACCAATACGAGTTCTTGACGAAATTGAAGTACTTAGCTTGGCGCGTCCTTCGCCGTTTCCTAGTGCGCCCACTAGGTTGTTGGCACATTATTTTTGGCGGCTTTCTTCCGCGCTTGGCGATTTCCCGTGCATGGTAACCTTACTTCCTTCCCCGCTCTGTCTAGATTAAAAAAAAGTGGATATTAATTACAGACTTCAGTTTTCACTTACTGAGTGTGAGTGAAATTGGTAGTTTCCCCCAGGTAGGAGCTTCGGCTCGACCCTGTGGGAGAAGCCATTTTTCTTTGCCGAAATATTTGTCATAAGTGCTTTTCTAACGTACTTGTTAGGTCGCTCATACTCGTGTCTCCTACTTTTTTAGATCAGCAAGGTTCTTACTGTATGCAGTTTTATGGAGATATTCATCATGTACGATGTTAGTATTTTGTTAATCCAGACCTTCTTCGAAGAAAGCAATTTAAAAATAAAAACACTGTAATTTTAAAAGTTGTAGACTGGATTTTTAAGAGTTAGAATTTTATTTATCCCGTGTATGCGACTGACGTTGTGAACCAGGGGTCTGAGGTTCACAAATTGTTGGGGACTGATTCATCTGCAACAGGTACTACCATTATGCGGCATATGATTTGTTTCCTGATCGCTGTCTCCCAAGAGTCCTGATTACTTCTTCATGCCAACTATACTGAATAACAGCTTTTGGTGCAGCTTTGCAGGGTGGACAGACGGACATTTTTCGCGATACTACAGAATTATTGACTTTCAATACTGTGACATTCTGCGTCGAAGAGTATGCGTACAGTTTTCCCCATCTAAATTCACCCTCACAAAAATACCAATCTGAAATCCCTTACAGGTTTGGCGCCGTTAGTTCCAGTGAAACCTGTACAAATATTTTCTATTACAAGGATTATGTTAGTGTTTTTTTTTTCTGGAAAAATCTATGTTTAACCTATATGTGAATTTTCTAGAAGTTTACATTTGTCCTAAATTATGTCAACATTTTTTAGCTGTTTGCTTTTGGAAGTTGATTCTCTGTATATGTCTATAAGTAAAAAAACCCAATAATTTTGACTAAATAAGGAATTTCGCAGCAGAAGCAACATGTCAAATACTAATCCTGAAATTGCTGAAGGTGACATATCGGATCTTCAATTCCCAATTTTTCTTAACACAAATTAGTAAATGCCCAATTTTTACATTTTATTTTCGACGTATGAGGGGAAATGCTTATAAAAAGAACGCGTGGTTTTTAAAACTCTATTTTCCCCCCAGTTTGTTTTTTAAAGGGTATTAAAGTATTGATGACTATCGCTGCAAGTTTTTAACTGATTATGGAAAAGAATTGTACTAATAACAAAAAAGAAAAAAATCTAGGTAGTCTCTTCTAACGAAACTATCGTGGGTTATTAACGTAGGGATTACTTATCGTTGCTTATCTCTTTTGTATGTATATATGTATGTATATGCATCTGCATATATGTACGTATGTATATATACATATTATGTATGTCAAAATTTAGACGCATTTTGGTAATTCTCTGTTTAACTGTTTACTGCTTGTCCAAGCGATACAGACTGGGTTTGGCGTGCTGCCAAAATTATAACTCGCGAGGTAGGAATGAGCGGTTTTAGAGTCTGAAATTTTGCTTTCGGAGGACCGTTATGGAGGAACGTAATCCTATGTTAAAAAAGTTTGAAGAACACAAGCTTTGCACTCAAAAATTTCTTTTCAAATGCAGAAACATGACTTAAAAATAAGCATTTGCCTATATCTGATTAGTAAAATAAAAAAGGAATATTCTCAGTACAGCCTGTCTTAACGGGACAAGGGACGTTCATTCTCGAATTTTTTAATTATCAATTTATAACTCTATGTACAAAATGAGAATAATTTGTTTTCTTTTTATTGCTTCATTAAAGGCCCTTCAAATTCAAAATAAGTATTTTTATCAAAATAATGCCTGTTTTTAAAAATGTTAAGAAAAATGCTGCATTTTTCAAAACGTTCCGAGTGCATTCCAAATCATTCCAAAACGTTAAAATTTTTAATATAAGTTTACCGTATATATGTAAACATAATTATGCATTGAATTTTTTTCGCATGAATCTAAAGCCATAAATAATTATTTTGTATAATCTGTTGGTTACTTTTTTTATGTTTTTGCATCATTTTACTTTATTTTAGGGTCTATAAATGGGGAAAATATCAGTTGTTTCAGAGAATTTTGCACAGTTCTGTGGCAAACACTCCAATTTACAATCTGAGAAATTTAGAAGAAATTAGAAGTAAAGGAATGCGCGTGGAGCATTTTGAAAAATTCTAGCCTTTTTGAAGAATTTTTTGAAAAACAGGTCTTATTTTTCTACAAAATATTTCTCAATTTTAAGTGTCTTCAGAGTAGTAGAAAAAATATTAAGTAATCTCATTTTGTAAATAGAGTAAACTATTGGAAATTTAATAAAACCAGGCTAAGGTTCCCTTGTGCCCTTAAGTCACTCTTCTGAAGATCTGCGATAAAAACTGATGCACCCTCTTTATAACATGTCTTATAATTGGCAACCTTCTCTTACATACATTTTCCTGCTACCATAAAGAAACAACCATGTACACATATCCACATGACATGATGCGACAAGAAGGAATTATCTTGCTTAGTTCTTTGGTCCGATTTATGCTGTTTTTTTTCTGTTTTTTTTTTTTGTGTGCGTGTGTGTGAGAGAGAAAATGATGGAATGCTGATGTAAAAAAGCCAAGAATCCGTTTAAAAAGTGCTATTTTGCATCAGAATTCGATGTAAAAAGTCATGAATACATTTCAGATACCTGACACGTCATGCAGTGGTCAGCACCATAAGATTCCAAGGTGTGGGCTAAGGTTCGGATCCTGACTGAGACATGGACGTTTTTGTGCTGTCCCCTCATAGGGAGAGACGTTGGTTACCCTATGGGGTGATCCCATGCTAAGGAATCCCACAAATTCGCGGTGAAGGTTGAAAATACAAAATTATGAAGATTTAGACTATTTTATCCAAAAGAATGTGAACTTGTGAGAAAAGAAAATTAGGATTAGATGTTTCTTGAGCAGTGGAAAGCAGCAACTGAAAAGCAATTTTGATTTACTTTACTTTTAAAGGAAAATAGATGAAGGGCAAAGCTTGTTATTAAACTATCTGACTGCAATGAAAATATATATCTATTGAAATTATTGATAACGTATAAGGTGTGGACCCCAAAAATCATCTAAAAAGAGAAACCCACGCCAGTATCCTCTATCAATTGTAGAAAGTTCATTTCTAAAATTTTTTATGGTTTCTTTGGACTGTAGTATTTTAAAATAATTATAGATTATTTCACGAACAGATAATCTATTTAGACGTATCATAAATTTATAATTTTAATGACAGCGTTTAGCATTAAAAAATTGTTAATAAATATTGTAAACAAATAGGACGTTTTTAATGACTATTCCGGATAAATATGAATGTTATAGTAAATGATTAATGGCAAAATTAAGAAAATCCGATCATCCTAAACAGTTCCAACTTCTAAATCCGTTTGAAAGAAAGGTTTATGTTAATTTATTTCTTCTACCAAAGGGGTGGACAAGATTTCGATGTTCCTTAATTTGATACAAAGTAATCATTTATTCACAAAGAAACACAAACAGAATTGCATGCCCACAGGTCAGTTAAAGACCAACAGAAAATCGGTCTCATTCGTTTCAACCCGATAGAAGGCGTAAAAAAGGATAAATCTCATTTCTTATCATACTATCTGAATAAAAGGAAAAGTTTATATAGTTGGCGAAAGAGAACGTATTAGTTTTCAAGCCTAAAAAGTGGTCGCGATCGAGGCACTGCCTAATTAGTGAGGGAAATTAGCTTTGATCATTCCTTATGATGAAATTTAGAGTTAGCCCTATAAAATGGTCCAAGCATGTTAATTTAATAACAGTGGATAAACTTTAATATTTTACATACATTATAATGTTTATGTAGATATTAAACACTGAGAAATAATTATTTAAATAAGTTAAACGATAGATTAAATATGGATTTCCGTGATTCAAAATTATATATGTATATTGAAGTATTTTCCTGGCTGTGTATAAACATACATTTCAAAATAAGGTGGTACCCTGAAGATTATTTATGTACAGACGTGTTCTGGCTTTCAGTGTATTGTACCAACAGTTTTTACAGTTACGTCAAAAGAAAGCGTTGTTTGTGAGACGTCATGAATAGGAAATTTCAGTTGCCATTGCATGAACATGAAAACTTTTCTCTTTTTGAGTATACCAGACCGAACTACACCCATTGTGGATCATCCTGCGTTTAAAAGTTATAAAAAACTCCTTCTGGTTTTAACAGTGTGGGAATACGTACACCTATTTAGAAATAATTTAACTGAATATTGCAAATCCTTGGAGTAATTGATTATTTAAGAACCGGAAGAAATTATTCTTCGCAATTTCGTGGGGCACTTTTCCTGTACTCAATGAAGCGAATTTTGATAGCGTTTATGTATTACATGCCAACTACCAAAACATGTACGCCCTTTTCATTGGCAAAGCTCTACATTACAGAAATCACGTCAATTTTCTGAACAAAATACGTTTTTAACTCGCGAGAACGCGCGTCGGGCCTCTAAGGCTAGACGCGCGTTCTCGCAAAATGGAATGCAACATGGAATGCAATGGAACGCAAAATGGAATAACCATAAAAACACCCCTGTTTTTCAGAAATTAGCAATTACTTGTGTAGCTGCCCCTTAAGTCCCATTCTTTCAGATTCTGGAATTTCAAACATTTTTCTACCCCTCTTCCGGTCGAAAACTGGCTCCTCGGGCCTCTCGGGCCCCGCGCGCGTGCTGGTGTTATAGGTTTGTCGCAACACCATAGAGGATTTATTTAATGTCATGTCGCTATATTTGAGTTTCGAGGAAGAGACAAAGCTCTTACGGGCTATATTGGCTGAAGTTTCAACGGTTGAGGAGTCTTTAGCTTAAGAATCTGAAGAAACAGATGACAATGAACAACATAGTGACCATCAATCGTCATCAGAATAAGAAACTGATTCCAGTGATGAACACGATTCCCCCCAAGAATACTTCATTCGTAAAGATTGGTTCCCAAAATAGAATAAGCAAAATTCCGACAAAACGTAAGAGCCTCATCTTGCAATATTATCACCAAGCTTCCAGGAAACGTTCGTATAGCCAAAAATCTGTCTTCTTCACTAGATTCTTGGAAGATTTTAGTTGATGATACAATTTTGTCCAACCTTGTAAATTGCACGAGTATCTACGCTGATAAACATATCCAGTAACTTTCTTAGAGTTTGCGATGCTAAAACAATACTCTGGCTGAAATCAAAGATAGAAAATTAAAAACCATTTGTGCCAAATGTGAAAAAAATGTCTGCAACGGACATGCTTTTACTGTATGCAAATTATACTATTAAATAGGAAGACAATATTTTTTCTGAAATTCTGGTCTAAAATTTTATTATTTCTATTCACTTTCATTTGTAATGTTTAAAACCTAATTAAAATCCATTTTTAATGATAAAAATTGCAAAATTGATTGTCCGGGCCTCTTCGACCCGACGCGCGTCCTCGCGTCAGAGTAGTCTGCGCGCGTCCTGGCGGGTTAATGTTTATTTTTTCAAAATGAAACCTTCCTCTCACTGCAGAGATGGCAACAGTGACAATCCAATAAACTCATGTACCATCTAATATTTCACTGCCGATAACGTTTTTAAAACTTCTACAAGTGAGGATTTCTCCTAAAATCTTGCAACCGGAGAAATAGAATTGAGAAAGAATTTGGGCGAACTCAATTACGGACAGTTAAATTTAAAATAATTCTATATTCGTAAAAATTTGAAATAATTCTATATTCGTAAAAATTGTAAATAATTCTATATTCGTATAATGAATACCCCATAAAATAATAGAATTAAGTCATTTTTTCATTTAAATAAAAGTATTTAGGTGTTTATTGTTAGTTGTCCCGTTTAGCAAAATTAGTATTTAGTTCGAAGTTTAAAATTATTTTGTTACTTCAAAAATAGCTCTGATTCCGATTAGTGCTCTGTCAACCTTTTAGGGCAACTTCCGGCCAAACGGGACAACCGTTGAATTTAGTTTTTTATTAATGGTGTCGTATCTTTCTTTCAGATACTGGGCAAAAATTACAGTAAACCTTAAGAAAATCGCTAAATGGTAGTTAATTAGTACTACAGCCTTAAAAATTATTCTAATTTGGAAACCCATGGCCTTAATTAAGCAAACGCCTGCTTCAAAGTAAGCATAATAATAATAATAATAATTATTATTATAACAACTATTATTTTATTATTTTGTATTTATTTATAAACACTATTGTGTCCTGCTTTTCTATATTCAATTTTAAACAGACAAACTATTAGTAATATTATAAATTCAAGATGAATAAAATACCATTATGTACAAGAAGTGTCATCTAAACTAACACACCCAACTACTAAATAGTTCATGATAAAGAACATCTTAATTGCCTGCAGTGCTTCACGCTGCGGCACGCTCAAATCTGTTTCACCAACCGTCCCATCCCCTCAAATCGTTAATTACCTCTTTTATTCGCTGCACACTCAATTTTCAATACCCTTTTGCAAAACGGATCGATTATACCCCCTACCGCGGCATCGGGAATAGAATTAAACATGCGATAATTCTTCCAATAAAATAATTATTAACAGAGAGCTAAAGATGTTCGTAATTAGAGGATTTTCTTGATTAGGGTTTTTTTTTTCTCTCCCACTTCCATTCCCTTTAACACACTGTGAGCCTTTGTCTCGAAATTAATGCAGGAACGCGAATTAAATTATTTAAAAGGTACTTGTAGGAAGGTGTGTAGTATTTTATTCCTAATGAAATAAAATTTTATGTAATTTTCAGCGGCATTTTGACACATTAAGACTTACGTTTTGGATCACTTAGTAAAATAGAAATTCTACGGATATGTATTTTTTTACTGTTGAATCCATTCAATGATTAAACGCAAGCGTATCATTTGTCTCTTGATATTATGTGAGTTTCAGAATATTGTTGTAAAATGGGACTTTTTACTAAGGCCTATATTACACTGTCAAAGTTCTTTGACAAAGATCTTTTATAAAAGTTATTTCCATCTTTGATAAAAGTTATACATAAAAGAAATGCTATGTCCTCAAAATACTCCTATTACACTATCAAAGTTCTTTCACAAAGATCTTTTATGAAAGTTATTTCTATCTAAGGGGGCTAAACCCCTTAAATTTTGATCTCTTAAAAAAGATTTATTGGTGTGTACCTAGGGCTTAAGGGGAACCACCATACAAAATTTCAGTTTCCTGGACCCTATGGTTCCAGAGATACAATGGATGTTTTTTAGAGGGGGGAGTGTTAATCCCCTTTTAACCCCCTTAAAAATTTGTATTTTTCAAAAAGATTTTTTGTGGGCACCTATGGCTTAAGGAGAATCACCATGCGAAATTTCAGCTTCCTAGGCCCTATGGTTCCAGAGATACAATGGGTGTTTTTTAGAGGGGGAGAGTGTCAAGCCCCTTTTAACCCCCTTGAAATTTGTATTTTTCAAAAAGATTTTATTGTGGACACCTAGGACTTAAGGGAACCACCATACAAAATTTCAGCTTCCCACGCCCTATGGTTCCAATGAAACAATGGATGTTTATTAGGGGTAGGGAGGGTGTTAAGCCCTTTTAACCCCTTAAAATTTGTATTTTTCAAAAACATTTTTTTGTGGGCACCTAGAGCTTAAGAGAAACCACCATATCAAATTTCAGCTTCCTAGGCCTTATGGTTTCAAAGATACAGTGGATGTTTTTTAGAGGAAGAGGGTGTTAAGCCCCTTTTAACCCCCTTAACATTTTTATTTTTTTAAATATTTCTTATTGGACACGTAGAGCTTAGGAATAACCACCATGCAAAATTTCAGCATCCTAAGACTTCGAAAAATTTGCGTTTCTTTTAACATACTCATTCTGAATATTTTTCGTGTATTTCTGTGATGTCATTAGTACGCAATTTTTAGTTAGAGCTAAAATTATTTCGAATCAAAATCTTGTTCTTCATCTACCTCGTTTTTCTACACATTTGTATTTTTTAACATGCTATTGCTCGAAATATTGTTTATAACATACGAGCACCGAAATCTTTTATAACACTTTGACGAAGAGCCCAACTTTTAGAAAAGAACTTTTATAAAAGTGATCTTTTATCAAAGTTGAGATATTACACTGTCATAGTTCACGTCAAACTTCTTTCATAAAAGATCTTTGTCAAAGAATTTTATAGCTATAATTTAATATGGGCCTAAAAGCAGTTTGAAAGTTAGTTTCGTAAAAACTCTACATATTCAAGCGCAAATGGTCAAAATGTCAACAACAAAAAACAGTATGATGTATTTAACGTGAAGTGCAATCGGTAATCTAGATCAGTAATTGGATCTAGACGCAAAAATTTTGTCTACTATCCGTTATCTTTAGTTTAACTATATAGAACTAGCTGAATACCCGTACTTCGCTATGGAGTACATTCAAATTAAATACAACGGTCGATGTATGAATTAATGACAAAAGTAAATAAATATAAATATTTATAATAAATACAACGATGAATGTATGCAATTGATGTAATATATATATATATATATATATATATATATATATATATATATATATATATATATATATATTTATAAAAAAATCGTAAGGGATATCCTTATAGACAAAATAATGTAGAAGAAAATATTCAGATTACATCTAATAAAACATACTAACGAATATAGTACAGATTGAGAAACATATCTTTTACTGTATTTTAATATTTTTTTGGATATTGTCCAATCGTCTGCTGCATTAGCAAGAAAAAAAAATATTTTTTTGTCTATTTCGTTGTTATGCATGTGACGCAAAATTAGTTTAAAATATCACAAAAAGAAAAGGAACCACGTGATCTGCATTTAATAAATTTAATTCTAAAAATTAATCTCTAAAAATTCTCCAAAAATCAGAAAATGGAGGTAAAGATTCGAAAAAGATTTCATTTTAAAGTAATTTTTACGATCTTGCCCGTGATATAAATTTTATAACCCTCAAATTATTATTTTAAATCGACACTTAAAAAAAGTTACTAAAAAAGCTTAAAAATTTAATTTTAAAAATGTAAGAAGAATTTTTCAAAATTTTTTCTTAGTGAACCCCTACACTATAAGAAAAATCGCCATGCAAAATTTCAGCCCTTTAGGTCCAGCGGTTTGGTCTGTACGTTATCTGTCAGTCAATCAGTCAGTCAGTTCCGGAACTGTTTTATATATATAGATGAGGGTGTAAGTTTTGAATCAAACTATGCAACAAAAAGGAAATTTGAAGACACAGCCCTTAAACGGAATTTTATAAAGAAAATGGCTGGTTGGCTGTTTAGATTTTGGAGACTTGAGGTTATCTTTTACGACACAGAAGAAGATGGAACAGATGGGAGCCGTGAATTAAAGCCAATTTCAAAAGGTTTCTAACACTCATCACAACCACGTGACTTGAACCCGAATGCCATGCTACCTAAATCCAGACCCTTAACGTTCACTTATCGTCCAAATAAGAAGGAAAAAGTATCAAAATTACGTGACAATCAATACATTATACCCACATTAACCCATTTATCTGTTTTTTCGTCGTTTAAAACACTATTGCATAGCCTAGAAATCGAACAAGTATACCTCTTATTTCCGTACAGATACGCTAACCACACTATGATGGACCACGTGAAAAAAATCTTCAAATGAAAAGATATTTTCTCGAACTACTAGAAAATTAAACTACCAATTGCGGTATATTTTCCAAGAAATATCCAATAATAGAAAGCGCAATTTTAAGCTGCCGGTTCTCATGTGAAAACATATATCTGCTTTCGATAAAACTAAAACAAATTTTTTTGGTAATTCAGGGCTGCAAAATCAGTGCACAGTAGTGGAATATGTTAGGAAGGCCTTACACATGTAAACCGATCAGAGATTTCTGAACTACAAATATTCTGAGGTAGTTCAAATTAGCTACTTTTTGCCGATGTTAAGACCCATTATGGTATTGGCCACTATGCGAAGTCAATTAATGTATTACTATCTGCTCTAACAATCCTAACAATTTTTAAAACTCTAGCACCTGACCTTTAAAGGTTTTGAACTAAAATTCATGGGAGGTTCTATGTTCTCCACAAAAAAAAAAAAAAAATATGATTGATTTCTTTATCAATAAATATGTAGCGTGTTTCTTAAAAATAAATAATTGTTTTGTTCTTTTGTGCTCCGCTTCTTTGTCTGTCATACTGTAGAATCCATTGTTTGACGTATACCATATATCTGAATATGTCTGAAAAGCGTATACCAATGGTATCAGTGAATAGTTTATAAAGCCTCTGGTTATGTGTTTGCGCGCCGTCTAGAGTTTGTTGATATTGACCGTTAAAACACTGGTAGATTCATTCAAAAGGGTATCATTTGAATACGGATATTCAAATGATACGTATATCCATAGTTAGAGATATATATGCACACACACGTTAATATCATATACATAATATATAAATTTGTATGTGTATGTATGAATATAAGTTTATACACATACTATACATGCATAGATACATACACATATGTATATATAGAGAGAGAGCGAGAGACTCTCATCGCGACCTCTTTAACATCCGTTTGGCCGTCTGCACACGGGGCAACTCAAAAGAAACTGATAACTGACTCGAATCACAAACCAGTCCGTGATGAGTCGTAACCTATGTATGTCTCCATACAATTACATAGGTTACGACTCATCACGGACTGGTTTGTGATTCGAGTCAGTTATCAGTTTCTTTTGAGTTGCTCCGTGTGCAGACGGCCTTATATATCTCGACGTTCAAAATTCATGGGTTTAACATTCTCGAAATTGATTACGGGGAAGTTTATCGTCAACTATAATATAGAGAAACACACATAGAAAGAGATTAGACTTCGAAAACTTATCATTATCGAAAACAGTATAAATTATCAAAAAATATTAAAAAAGGAATAGACATTGTCTACTGATACCCACTGGTATAAAAGCAAGGACAGAAGTTGTATTCTTTCGCATTTTAATTAGACTTTCAGAGCTCAGTTTTTAAACTGGCCGAATAATTAATTCAAGCATTTCTGCACTGAACACGTAAGAGGATAAACGTTTTAACGCCTGCTAGGCTTCTCTTAATTGATAATTAGCCTCCAGATTGAGTTCATTAAAACTTCGCAAGGAATGATAAAACTTCTGCAGAAAGTTGCATAAATGCATGTTTTATCGTTTAGAATATATTAGGCAATTTATTAAGTAAAATTTCTGCGTTGTCTTCATTTAAGGAAAATTTACAACTGTGCTTGTCTAATAATTAATTTGACACTTTACAAAAATACTACATTCAATTTCATTAAAACACGCGTTTCTTTTTATAAACTATTTAGACATTTGTAATGCATTTTTTCTCTTTTATATAGACAACATTTTCCCCTTTGAATATTCTCTTGTTACTATATTCCGAAAAGAGTATTTTCATATACAGGCAGATCTACATATCAATATAATTATAAAAATTATGCATAAAATTAGGATACAATCACTGGCCGATACCTTTTAACTAGATTTGTCTTAATGTCTTGAGAAAATTTACTGTTGAACGAATAATATTCATAAAGTTGAGTATTTAATTAAAAATATTTACTATGGAAAATTTTTTTAATAACAAAATGTCAAATATTGTATGATACTTTTTAGTAAGGTGAAACAACAAAAGTATAAATGATTATTTTAATTATTACTTTATAAGCATAATCATCAACAGACCAAAACTTTGTGCAAGAATAGCATATAACTTTCAATTATATTTTTTTAATAACTACGCATTTTATCTATTTTAAGATACATTTCTTTATATGTGTGTGTATGCATGCATATACGTATGTTGGAATCCAAAAGACTTTATTATGAGTATATTTAGATTCTTTTTTAATTAATTATAAAACAAATTAGGTAAAGAGATAATATTAAGTTTTATTTACTTTTACTATGATAAAATGTTCGATATCTTATCGAGAATAAGTACATCGAAAGACGGCGAAGTACAGGGTGCGGCAGAAAGAACGTTCTGATTTGGGACGTCAATAACAAAAATACAAAGCAAGATAGAGAAAGAAATCTTCTATACATGAGATAAATAAAAAAAACAATTTATTTATTTATTATTAATCATTATTTTATTATTATTATTTATTGTTTTATTATTATTATTTATTATTTTATTATTATTATTTATTTTATTTATTTATTAATTTTTTATTTATACCCTAGGAACGTTCTTTCTGCTGCACCCTATACAAAATCCATACAGTGGTGTTTGTTAAGTGTGATGTAATGATAATAAGCATGCCGTGACATTATAAGGTTAAAAAAAATATATTGAAGAACATTCTTTTACACGCATATGCAAATCGAAATATTACGAAAGTATTACAGATTGTAATTTTAGGAAGGTGACAATAATGTAATTTAGGAAGGGTACAATAATAATATTGATAACTTTCAAAATTCATTTTTCAAAAATGTATTTTTTTAAAACCATGTCATGAGAAATCAGATCAAATTTTTTCCAATCATAAATTTTAATATCCAATAGACAGTTTACATAATGATTAAATTAATATCACTACATACAGGGTGTCTCAAAAAACCTTGACACATTTTAAAAATTTATATGAAAAAAAGTACTTATGGTAGGAACTAGAAATTCACATACGTGAATAATATATATTAGACTAGCTGAGTGGCAACCCGATGTGTTGCTTTTTTTGATTTAAAATGAAATGGCTTTATATCTTAAAGATTAAAAACTGTTTATTCCCTTTTAAAAATATATTAGATTTTAAAAAAACATAATTATTTAAAATTTCTTTTTTCAAATTTTGCATTTTAAACAAAAAAGCTCATTCAATTACAAAAAAATTCTAAAGGCTTTAACTTCTCCTTTCCTAAAACTAAAATTATTTCTGGTACTTCAAATTTATTTCAATTATGTTCTTGTGGATTTCAATTATGTTCTTCTAATGTGTTCTTGCACCCGACGGCAGCTGATTTCGAACCCGGGACCTTAGGATTAGACGTCAGGAGCGATACCTCTGAGCCACCGTTACTTCGGTGAACGGAACTTTGAGAAACGGAAAGGAGCTGGCCCACCCGGAATGTCAACTTTTTCTGCTGTCCTCTTCTATTGAGTTCGGCAGTTTTAATTGAATAATTATAAAAGTTTAAATTTTTGAAAGTTGAGGATAGCATCAGTGCACGCGTCTCGGCCGTCCGCGTATATCGGTACCAGTCGCGATATCCTGCTATGCTCGGTTCGCGAGATTAGCCCGTCCACTTGTCTGCTAACTAACAAACTAACATTTGTTTACCTTCAGCTGTTAATAGTAAGATTCCATTAATATTATATTATATTCCATTGTATTATATTATTATTATATTATATTATATTAATATTATATTATATTATATTCCATATATTATATTCCATTAATAAACGTGTTACCTTATATATTAGATTTTTTTTTAGTATAGCCAATAAATTTCAATAGGTGCTCCTTTTGTGGCACAGAGAATATCCAGTCGGTAATCCATTTCAATCCATGTACGTTCCAAAATGTATTCCGTAACACATGAATTTGCAACAATTATGCGTTATTTGAATTTTTAAGACTGTCCACTTTTGCTGAATAAACTTTGTCTTTGACAAATCCCTAAAGAAAAAATTCAAGAGGTGTAATGTCTGGAGATCGAAGCGGCCATTGGATGGGACCATCTCCTTCAAAACCACATGTTTGGAAATTCCTCACTATATAATACATGCATACATACAAAATATATAAATACTGAATATATGAATGTTCAGTGACACGATGTGGGTTTTCAGATCCCCAAATTATGATGTTCAGGCGGTTTACCTGCGTAACAGATTCGGTTTCGAAATATCAACCAACACATATTGCTTTCTCTGATGGAGTAGCCATTTTACAACTTTCGCTTTCACGGAACAAATAGTGCTCTCTGTTGAACTTTTTTGACACAGAAAAAAACTCTAATATATGCGGTAACACAACTGTGAATTTCCAGTTCTTACTTTATATGCATTTTATTATAAATTTTTAAAATAAGTCAAGGTTTTCTGAGAAACCCTGTATAAGCTTTCAAAAACTATTTCATGAAGAAGCATAAAGCATAGCAACTGATTTTCGAATACAGAAACCAAGAGATGGGACACTGGTTTAGTAATCATGGGGAAATCATTACGTAGTTAACTTTCAAAAACTCTGTAGTGTGTTACACTTTTTATAAATAGAAAAATTGAAAAATATACAGGGTGTTCCATAATGATTGGGACAAACTTGAAGGGGAGGTAGGGAAAGTCAAAAGGATTCAAAATTGCATAGCAACCCATGTTCGCAAACGTCATGGGAAAGTGGTATCGGAGGTACAAGAAATGAAGGACTACAAGACAGATATTATCAGAAATATTTATTGCTCAAAAATATTACATATGCTGCGGTAGATAATACCATTTCAAAAGGTTATAAAAGATGCTCAAAGTTTCCACCATTACAAGAGATGCAACCGTTACAGTCACGGACCATCGATTGGCGCACGCGTTCGAAAACACCTGGATTTGCTTGAACCTGGTTGCCTGGCCCCCACGCTCTCCGGATTTAAGCAGCCTGGATTTTCTTTCTTTGAGGTATACTTAAAGGTGCTGTGTATAAGACACATGTCGAATATGAAATGGATCTGGTTGCAAGAATTGTTTGCGCCGCTGCAGATATTCATGCAAATCCAGGTGTTTTCGAACATGTCCACCAATCCATGGTCCGTCGCTGTAACGCTTGCATCTCTTGTAATGGTGCAAACTTTCAGCATCTTCTGTAACCTTTTGAAATGGTGTTATCTACAACAGCATATGTAATATTTATGAGCAATAAATATTTCTGATAATCTCTGTCTCGTATTCCTTCATTTCTTGTACCTCTGATACCACTTTCCATGATGTTTGCGACCATGGGTTGCTATGCAATTTTGAATCATTTTGACATGCCCTACCTCCCCTTAAAGTTTGTCCCAATCATTATGGGACACCCTATATAGTATTGTCTATTATATCTCATATATAATTGGAAAAAGGATGATTATATACTATAACATAATCAGTTCTCAAACATGCATGAAAGAGTATGTTTTCCATTAATAAACAAACTGAAAAGTTTCCAAATACACTAATATAAATGAAATAATACGTAACTGTTATATCTGATGGGTTATGCTGTGTCGTGGCGAGGAGTGCTCCCTAACATATTGAGAGTTTAGCCCTTCAGCGGGCGCGCCCGTGTATAAGTTCAACATTTTTGTAATTTTTAATGGTTTGTTTTTACAAGTAAGGTTTCAATGTTCTAAGCAATTTCTATTTATAGCTACACGCTTTCTAATGCAGGTCTGATTTTCTGACCATTGTATTCCTTTCCATTCATTGTTAGTTCGTGATTTAACCGTGATAAACCAGCGATTATACTGGATTGCAATATGACAAAATTATGACTTGATGCAGTAGATCAAATGTGCAGCTATTACACGGTATTCTGCAAATCACGAAGATGGACAATCACATTGATTTTTAGGTTTTTGGACATAATAGGAATCGATTCGCAAGTTGTCCTTAAATGCATTAAACCAGGCAATTTTGAAATAAGGCTATTGTATCTGCATTCTTTGGCCTTTAATTATAAATATATCTCAATATTATCAACATTTAATATTTTTTCATAAAACGCAGAATTGTTATTTTCAATTTCAAAAAAAAGTTTATTACGAAAAGAATAATCAATGTTGAAAGAGACGTTGCACTTTATGCAACGCGCGCCTGCTGGTGTTCCAAAAATTGACGCGCCCGCTGAAGGGTTCAAGAAACTTTTTAAAAAATCCCTCTGAATGATTGATTCCAATAATATCTGACATTGATGAGTGTTTTTAACGAAAGAGCAACGATTTCCAGGTTGGTGTCATATAATACAGGGATATGTTAATAATGTGCGATTGTCTCCGCACAAGTGCCTCAACATTAGCAACAAAATGTTCGTAGTGTTATACATTAGTATTACAGTTTTCATCACAACCTATTATTTCCTGCCTCGGTTAAGTTTTCAAAAAGTTTCTTTCTTTATATAATTAACTAGCTGAATACCTGTGCTTCGCTGCGGAGTACATTCAAATTAAATACAACGGTCAATGTATGCAATTAATGCTAAGAAAAAAACAAAAAATATATTTATGAAAAAATTTTAAAGGATATTTTTATAAAATAATGTAGAAGAAAATATTCAAATTAAATCTAATAGAACATACTAATTATTATAGTACAGTTTGAGGAACATTTCTTTTACTGTATTTTAATATTTTTTTTGGATAATGTCCAATCGTTTTCCGCATTAGACAGAAAAACAAAATATTGTTTTTGGTCAATTTATTTCGTTGTTATGCACGTGACGCAAATTAGTTCAAAGTATCACAAAAAGAAAAGAAACCACTTGATCAGCCTTTAATAAATTAAATTCCAAAAATTAATCTTTAAAAGTTCACCAACAGTAACTTTAAAGAATGCTACAATAACAGCTTACAAATTTAATTAAAAAAATCGAAGAATTTTTCAAAAATCTTTCTTATTGCATACCCCTACACTATGAAAAGAATCGCCATGAAAAATTTCAGCCCTTTAGGTCCAACGGTTTGGTCTGTGCGTTATCTGTCAGCCAGTCAGTTATGGAACTGTTTTATTTACACACTCCAGTCATATTAATGTGACCTCAGCCTACTTTTGACGTCAACGTTAAATAACCAATCGCAGAAGGCACGTGTCATCAGCAAATTTGGTGGATATATAAAGTGTGCTGTAGACATTCGGAAAACATTTCAGTTCTTGCAGTCATACAGAAACGGAGCGATTTATCCGACGTCCAAAAGGACATGATCATTGGCTTTCGGGCCAAGGGTAGAAGCATTTCCGAAACGGCTAATTTTGTAAACTGTTCGCGGGCCGCCGTGGTAAAAGTATACCGTGCATGGCAAAATGGCACTATCTAAGATCAGCGACGTGGCAAATGTGGTGCACCACGGGCCATAGATGGCAGACGTGAACGACGGCTGCGGAGATACGTTCGGGCGAATAGACGTGCAACCGTTGAGCAACCGGCCGTCGAGATGAGCTATGGCGCTACCAACCGTGTCTCCATAACGACGGTTCAGCAAACATTGCTGCGTATGGGCCTCCGCAGCAGACCCCTGGTTAATGCACCTATGCTGACTGTTGTTCATCGGCGACGAAGGATGGAATTCGCACGCCAGAACCGCAACTGGACTTCCACTGAGTGGAGACATGTGTTTTTTTCCCGATGAATCACGTTTTATGCTCCGTCGGACAGATGCACGTTGACGTTTACTGCGTGACACGTCTGAAAGCAAGCACCCTGCAACAATTGCTGGAAGGTTCCAAGCTGGAGGAGGGAGCATTATGGTCTGGGGAATGTTTTCGTGGTATTCTTTGGGTTCACTCCTCATTGTGGAAGGCACGATGGATCAACACAAGTATGCATCTATCCTTGCGGACCATGTTCACCCCTACATGCGAATTGTTTTTCCTCAGGATGATGGCATCTTCCAGCAGGACAATGCGACGTGCCATAAAGCTCGCAGTGTACGTGCGGGGTTCGAAGAGCACCAGAATGAGTTTACCGTACTCCATTGGCCTGCAAATTCCCCGGACTTAAACCCAATCGAGAATCTGTGGGACCACCTCGATCGGGTTGTTCGCACCATGGATCCTCACCAGCGTAACCTGGCGCAGCTGGCCACGGCACTGGAGTCGGAATGGCACAACATCCCAGTGAAAACCTTCAGGAACCTAATTGACTCTCTTCCTTCACGTCTCGCAGCCGTCCGCTCTGTGAGAGGTGATTATTCTGGATTTTGACAGGTGGTCACATTAATGTGACTGGACTGTGTAGATAGAATATACATTCTTCCCCTATGAAGAGCTATATTTAGTTCTTATATATAAGAGAAATTTTAATTATGAAATTAAAACTACTCCCAAATTACCCCCCCCCCCCCAGAAAAAAGAATAAGTAAATAAATAAAATAAATAACTTCCAAATAAAATCACAACCCACTACTTTCGTAAAATCCTATTATTATTTAATAATTTAACTTAGAAAAACATAAAAATAAACATTTTCTCAATCAGTTTTTGAAAAAATATTTGAACCATTTTTAAAAGTTTATCACTTCAGAGGTAAAATAAAATAAAATTCTAACCTAATTATGCCTTCATTATGGATTATATATAGAATATAACGCCATTGTCTAGATTTTTTTTCTGCAAACTTGCTGAACAATCCCCCCTGCTGACACATTATTATAATATTTTTTATGAGTGCTTCCAAAAATGTATTTACATAACCTCAACTTTTCCTCTGAAAACCTTAATAAAAAAGCAATTTTCTCCCAAGATGATTGAAAAAATAGATTATTTTGTCAATTACAGCAAGTAAATAAAAATTGTATCTTTTCTTCTATTTTCCAACGACTTTTTAAATAGATTTTATTACTTTTTACGCGACAAAATATGATTTTTAATTTGACCCTCAAGGATAAAGATTGTTTTTCATTTTTCTTTTCGCTTCATCCCTTGAAAGAACACTACGGAACTTCATTAAAATTAATATTATTTGCACGGGTTTTTTTCCACAATACCTGCCCTATTCGGAACTTACACTTTTTCGCAATTAATTTTTTCGTTTTTGTGTGTTGCTTCCGAGACTCAAATTTCTTTTCATGCCTTTTATTAGGTTATAATGGAAAATTCTTATGTATTTTTGCTAGAAGTCAAATAAAATGACTAGAAGATACGGAGGAATTTTTAAAAAAAATAGAATTTAAATTGCGATAAGATTAAATTTTGTCCTCGTAAATGCATGTATGTAGCAGTTATTTGAGCTTTGACTTTAAGGTGACTGCCTACGTTGAAATTGTCACTTTTTGACTAATTTGGTCAATTTCATTTTTTGCAAGAATCGTGTGATTCAATCTTTTTATCTTTTCAAAACCGTTTTGATTATCATTCTACATCAATTAGAAGCAGAGTTATAGCTATTTAAAAAAACATCTGCTACAAAATTGAAGTGACAAACAACTTTTAATGCGTTTTACTCAGAATTATGTTTTTTAGCACAAATCTCTACCGTTATCATGATATCTCACATAATAATGTATATAATTTTTAAAATTTTTCAGGAAATGTTTTAGATGCTATTGTTAATGAAATGACTCTCAATAATTGATGTATAAAAAATAGTTTTTTATTTGGGGTTGTTTTTATAAGGAAAGGAATGACGAATCGGTAACATTTTCATATTGGAACATAAAATTGTGTGAATTTGCATTTTAAAATTTCTCTTAGATTGTGGGTCATATTGAAGATAAATGTCATATCTATCATGTGTGAGAAGGAAATTAAAATAGTAGCATTAGAATTTTATGCAGAGTGATAGGCGTTTAACCTAAATTTCATTAAAAATTACTTCAAATTGACCAATTTATAAAAAAGTATGGTATTTACAGGTAAGTTTTTGTTCATTTTTTTAATTTTTAAGTGCTATTTTATCATAAAAAACCAAAAAATCGATTAAAAATGATTTTTAAAAAATTGGCTCCGAACGTAGTCATTCACCTTAATGTCATTCGAAGGAATTTAAAGGATTAACTGGAAATGCTAGACAAAGGATGTACCATTCGACAGCTTTGGACTTGTTCTGTCGTCTCTATGTTTTGTGGTAAGGCGCTTATACATACAGGGAACGGAGGAGAACGAAGTGTAACGAACGAAATTGATCGCTGAATGTATACGAAAGCATTTGTTTTGCCTTTGACAGAGTTCGGTCACTAGGAGGTATGGAAGATCATTACTCTTCGTTAGCCATCATTCGCTGTACGTGTAGAGAACATACAGTTTAACTGAGAATTTTTTTACATTTTCCTTGCAAATTTCATTTTGAGTAGGAAACTTAATTTCGTTGTTCGTAATCGGAAACCGAATTGCGAAATGTAGTATGGATTGGTATATTCAACACAAGTCTTTTCGTAGCCTGTTAACCGAAATTCAAATCAAATGCGAGATTTTTTCTTTGAAATTCAAGTTTGAACACTTAACAGCGATCAGATTATGTACATAAATGCTTTTGACGTATGTGATTTCTCATACGTCAAAAGTGTGACTCAGTATGAACTACTCAATTTTGTCATGAACAGCTGTCTCTGTTAAAACATTTCAGTACTATTCTAAAAATTCAGATGCAAGCAGCTGCGAAAGATGTGCGTTGTTTAAAGGGTGAAAACTCGGGTTAACTGTTACCATCTTTTATAAATACTGTTAATACATGTGGTATAGTCTGAAATATCCAATTCTGCCATGTACAGAAGTCTTTGTCAATGCATTTCAGTACTATCCAAACATTTCGAGTACTAGGAATTTTACGAGCTGAATTGTTTTGTATTTGAAAACTCTGTTTTATAACTGATAACTTAGATAAACGCTGTTGGCGTATACGGCCCAATTTGGATTATTCGGTTTTTAAATGCACCGACAAGCATATGTAAGAGAATCTCGTCTTTAAGAACTTTAAAAAAGGCCCAGGGTTTGTTTTGTTTCTTTTTTGGTCTACTTTAGATTGCGTCCATTGAACACTGCTGACTGGCTAAAGACATGACTATTTAACAATCTGACTACTTGCAATAGAATTGTTTACAATAATAGTAAGATATATAAACTGGGACCTTGAGAATGATAGCAATAGTTATAAAACTGATAAATATAACAGTATTTATCTGTCACATATTTCCTATTACGGAGAAAGTCAAGCATGTTAAGAATATATACATATTTCTAAAAGTAACATAGACACAAATTAAGTAAAAATAACTTATACACGTTAGAAGTAACTTTCATGTATTACATAAAATCTAAGTTAGCAAATTATATCAATGTGTTTTAAATAATTTTTTTTTTCAATTTTACAAATCTAATATACTTCATATGTCTCATTTCAGATTGATACATCACACCATAATTTCAATTTCAAATAGATGCTCCAGAATATTACGTAATTTAAATGTAATTTGTGTAAAATTTTACACGCAGTTCGTATTTTGAGTAAAATAAAAGGCAAATTAAATGAATAAAATTTGCCTTATGAATGCAGTATTGTTAAGATCTAAATGCTTGCAGCTAAACACCAAGCTTTGTGGATAGTATTGTGGCGACGTTATTTGTATTGGGGGGTAATTTAAATCTTTAATATTAATTACTAATTAAAGTTAGGATAAATCTTTACAATCCTTAAAATTAATTTACTTCACTTTACATTTAATACTACGTTTCAGTTAAATTTACTTCAATAAAGCCATTAGCCAAAGTGGTTAGTACATTTTAAAGACTTGCGTTGCGTGTAGCAATAACCCATACAAATAATTAAAATTTACCCTAGGTTCGATTTACTGTTTGCACCATTGTGGTGGTTAATGAGCCAACAAAAAAATGAAATTAAATCTAATAAAATTATCTAACCTAGGAGAACACCTAGAAATAAAATTACTTCACCTAAAAGAAAAAGCATCAAATCTGCTGAAATAAAAAAAAACTTAGGCTGAAAATCAGAAAATTAACGAAACAGGCAAGGACCGACATGACACAACTTTACAACCTAATAATAACAATTTATTAACAATTTCACTGACATATAACAATCAAACTTTTTATCTCAATATTTTCTTAACCTTATTCCAACAAAAACAAAATCAATTAAAAAAATGCATTTGCTGCAAAACCAACATCTATATCATCTCATCACAATCAAATAACCAAAAAATGAAAATTCCAATAAATCAATAAGGAGTGGCTGGCGAATTAAAAAAACTTAATTATTCTATGTGTAATTGCTAACATTAAAAAATAAAATAAAATAAAATAAAAATAAAATGAGCCTTTAGTGACCCTGCTGCAGCTTCAAAATGGAGAGAAATTAGGGATAGTATTTAAAGAACAGAAAGAAGGGAAAAGGGGAAAATTCACCCGTGGCCATCGTCCCTGGGCCGGGAGGGCCAGGCTTGGGTCGCACGCTCCCCTCGCCACCAGTTCAGGCTCCAGAAAAAAAATATTTTTCCAACTCCCCCGCTCCTGAGTCACCGCTCCATTCCTTGTAGTTGTCCGCAGCCTGTATGATTGCAAAGAGTCCGCTAGCGCGCCAACGATTTGGGACTAAAGTTCGAGTGAAAGTTTGCAGGCCACCATTTTCTATCTTCTGGAACTGTAGTCCAATTTTATTTCATCTTCTGAACTCCTACCAACGGCATATTACATTTTCTCCGCGCTACCGCCATCCACAGGACACTGTACCCTTCCGCACGTTCTGGTATTCCAATCCTCTCTCCTCTCTGGCACGGGGGGGGGGGGGGGGTGGCTTGGTTGTGCATCACGAAGAAATGGCGAAGACCGGGCATATCAAATTACCAAGGACAGCGGACAGCAAAAGATAGCGACCGAAGCCTGTCGCTAGGCACAGAGACAGTTTTTGGGAAAGAAAGAAAACAATAAATATTTCTAAAACTTTTACCCTAAGTAAAATTCACCGGCCAAAATTACGTACCAGCCACTTACAAGGTTTATAAATTTATCAATATTTTAACAATAAGGTATAACATGTGATGATCTATTTCAACTTAATTCTTCACAATGTCAAAACATTTAGAGAAACTTGTTCACACTTCTCCAAATGCGATGACATTAATCAAATCAATTAATATTTGATCACCACAAGTTTAACCACACATATATTTAGCAGAGGCTTAATAAATTGATTAAAACAAAGCACAACCATTACTAAAATTTACTTGTTTACTTACTTACTTTACTAACTTAACCATTTCAATACCCGATATTAAAATAACCGTTAATTATTTAATAAACTATTAATTATCATCACCACAGTATCTTTTTTTATTTCCAATGGCAAGGCATAAGAGATTACAAAGGAACCATGAAATAAAAACAGAAGACCGAAGTCATTGCCCTAGGCGCATTCTTGCTTCCCAATATCTCGACACTTTTGTAGATCCGCGAAGAACCCCACATCGGAGCAGGTGGTCCCTTTCCATTACTTCTGCAGAATCGCATAGTGGACAAAAAGGCTTGGTTAAGATGGCTATGCGGTGCAGATGGGCGGCGAGACAATAGTGCCTCGTAGACAGACGGAAGGCCGCAACTGCATCACGTCTTGGTTTATCAGGTATAAAAGAAGGGCTTACCCTCCTCCAACTTTTTAAAGCTGCACGAGTCTGAAGATCCTGCAAGAAATTAGATGTAAATAAATTTTTCAGAAACAGTTTAATCTTCCAGTAGGAAGTAGCTGTATTTGGATGTTGTAGTAAGTTGCCACCTCTTTTTGCAAGGACGTCAGCTTGTTCATTACCCCAAAGACCACAATGGCCAGGCGCCCATTGAAGAACGACTCGTTTTCCCTTTAGGGTTAGAGTTCTCAGAAGTACTTGGCACTGGGGAATCTCAGGTGTCAATGGGAGTTCAACAGAGCTAACTGATTGGATGGCTGCTTGTCGTGCACCCTGCGCAACGTCCCTGGCGGCTTAGGGCCTGTTCACATAAGAGACTGGTAGCGGAGCTTTAAAGTATTGAAATATATTTAACCAATGACAAACCTCCAAACGATTAGCAACGAAATTTTTAACGCCTATGATTGGTTTATTTTCGTCTCAACGTCATCTTTCCCTTAACGCTCCGCTACCGGACTCCTATGTGAACAGGCCCTAAGTGATCTACAATTTTGGCATGCGGTCTCCTTGGATAATATTTAACAAATGAAAATTTCTGCCTTCCACAATGCTTAATCATTCGTGGAACATTTAAAGTAATAGTTATGTTATTTTAAAGCAGTTTAGTTTTAAAAAATTCAATATTTTCAACCAGTTTTAGTCATGGTTATTTTATCTTATTTTTTTTACATGGTCTATTTCTTTAAATGAACATTAACGAAGATTTTTGTGAGTCTACGGTTCTTTCCAAGAAATGCATATACTTAATGTCAAGAGAGGAAATAACGAAATTATTTACCATAGAGTTATTGTTTCCTGTTGATACAAAATCATAATTGGAAAATAAATTAAGATGCTAATGTTCTACATTGGTTTTTCATTAGATGGTTATTGTCTAAATATTCAGACACCCTCTGTAATTTTTTCTAGAAATGCATTACACAACACGTATTTAATTGTTCTTATATTATCCAAATAATTTAGTGTATCAGATAAAATGCCACGTGGGACTGACAAAAACTTGTTAATATACTGTATGTTGATCGCCTTTCGCTTGTGGCATCATTTAATGTATGGTGATTCAGGTTTGAGTATGTTTGAGACGAAATATATATGGGTAGAATAAATGAAAATCAACCATCTAATTATTGAAAAATTCACATGCATAGTATATTAGTCAGAGCAATACAAAATAATTATTAATGGGAGATAAATGATCCGATAAAGTTAGACTCGTCTAGCGGATAATTTATCGATGAATTAGATCTTCCTTCTGACTGGTGAAGTGAAGAGTAAAAATCGCACAACAGGTTTGTTCATAATTTATTAAGGCGACAAATGTCACCGTTATTATTAGAGATGTGGGAACACATAAAATGAGGGATTTAGTTTAAGAAATGATGAATAGAGGAGATTTTAATGTTCATCCAGGTCTGAATAGGAGATAATTAAAAAAAGGTTTTGCACTTATTACAAAATCCATTTCTATTAAAAATCAATGTTATATTACGGTATACGCCGTAAATGCTCTCATAGAAGAACAGCATGAAGAAATAATATTAGATAGACCAGAGTTTCCCAAAATGGGTGATCCCCTCCCCCACACCTTTCCGGGGGGCGCTGGGATGATCCATTGGGGCGGTAAATTTAAATTCAAACTTAGCTACCAACATTAATGGCTGCAATAACAGATATCGATTCTTTATCCTGGATTATAGTCTGTAGTATAAAAGATATTAATTGCATTTCCTTCATCCTATTCAGTGGTGTATGGGTTCAGTGTAGTCACAAATCTGCTTACTAAAAACAGAAACCGACTACAAATAGCTAATCACAATGATTTAAAAATGCTGCTCACAAAATAAAAACCGGACATTAATCTGTTGATAGCAGCTCACAGAGTTCATCCTTCTCATTGTGATGAGTTTTAATGTTATTCGTAATTTTTACTTTAATATTATCTTCCGTTACCTTCCTTTTCTGCCTGAAATGTGAAAGTTACTATGTAGGGTTTTAATGAATAATTTTATAATTTCAAGCCTCAAGATGTCTTATTTACAACATCTTTCTTAACTATGCTGAAGGTCATAAGTAGAAATATAGATACATAAAAGGACGCAAATTTGCCACTGCATCTCTGTTTTGTTCGCTTAAGAAGGAAAATTTCCAGTGGGTAGCTGAGAAATTTTTTTTTCGGAGAAGGGGGTGATAGGCCAAATAAATTTAGGAACCCAGACTCTTAATTTTACTGGAGTTCAATCCCACATTTCTTTCCCCCTACTAGGTATGTGTAAGAAATAGAATTTTTTTCCAAAATAATAGATAAAACATGATTCCATTGCATTTCACGTACTCATGCGGTGGGAATTCATACCATATTGCTACCAAACTATGAGGTGGCACATTATTCTGAAACATATTACTCTGATATTTACAATAGTTGTGTCAGGAACATCTAGTCCGCAAATAATGCGTAGATACTCGCAAGAAAAAGTTTATAAAAAAATTCTGTCTTCCTAAATGATCATTCAATCTACTTGTTTTATGTAGTTTATTCGTATTTTATCTCCAATATATAGCATAGAATGTACAGATTTTTCTCAGTCAAAGCATCTATTGATGGATGGTGATGTATATGATAGAATTCATAATTGGTTTATAACCTCTCTTTCCTTTCCTTAGATAATTCACTAGTAATAGTTTATACTTCTTTGCAGTATGGAAAATAATACTTAGTTCATTTAGACTTTTATCATGAAAACGCATTAGCTAATTACTTTCTTAGTATGGTTTTGGGATTTAACGTGTGTTATTCATCGTATGTATTACATGTTTCATGGCAACATTTGTCCTTCCTCTTTTTTATTATATATATATATATATATATATATATATATATATATATATATATATATATATATATATATATATATATATATATATATATATATATATATATATATATATATCCAGGTCGAAAATTGATTGCAGTTCTCTCTAACCTGATGATCAATATTTCATTAATTATAAGGAATTTGCTATTAAATATTTCTGAACTCAGCCTTAATGTTCCTATCAGTTAATCAAAATAGATTATTTTTATATAGTAATATATTCCTTTTAAGAGGGTGGGATAATGAGCGACATTTTTCTTTATTCATGTCATACGTAAGACTCATTCCGTGTTGCAAGTGTCGGATGTTGGAAATATAAAATGCAAGCAATGGTAATCGTGAAGAAGTATATTAGAGAAATGAAGACTGAGCAACTTAATGATATCCGTCTTCTGCAACTTAATGATATCCGAGAGTATCTTCTCTTCAACACCTAAATTTATGAATATATTTTCGGAATCACAACACAAAAGTTTTCTATAAAAGAGAATAAACTTCCATTAAATTTGAGGTAAACACGTAATAGCATCTGTTGTTGTTGTTGTGACTGATGCCCCTTGACCGACAGTATATTGTCGGTTCAAGCCCATAACGGCTATTGGGCGAAGTGGTGCTGTTCCGGTTGTTAATAGCACCACAAGCGTTGGCGTTCGACTTGGCTAAAGGACCGGTCCCGTAATTTTGAACCGAGTCAAGTGACGATACCAGAACACTTGAACCCGAACCTCCAGAGGTAATTTTGAGAACTTGGAGGACACTGCAGCCACTGCAGAAAGTTTAAATTCTATACAGTTATAAGTGTTCAGCGTGAGCCCCTTTAGTAACACGAAATTTATCAAGGTGGTACGATAACTCATCCCACACTCTTTTCTGTATTGAAAAGCTGCAGATATGTGTGTCTTAAGCTCGTCAACGTCATTTGGTAGCGGTGGAACAAACACCTGATGTTTGATGTAGCCTCAGAAAATAAAAGTTTGTACTTTGTTTAGTTTTCTTTCAATAGCCCTGCAAATTTGGGATATTCATTTATGTACACACTGTATGTTAAAAATCAAGAATTATCTAAATTCATGATTGCTAAACACTCTTTGGAATTTCTACCTAAATTTAAACTTTCAGGCTCAAAAATTGTTCTCCATGCTACTCCGTGTCTGATTTAGATTTTCTAGTAAACGGCTATTTGTAGTAATTCCTCAGTTTTGGTCAATGGCATGTCTACACTATCTTTATCTACGACCTGAAAAAAAATATTTGCACGTAAAATGCGTATTTTTACCTTCCAGTTTCCTGATTTTTGGTAATAACAAAATCTAATTTTTTTTTAATTTCAGCTAATAATCCCGTCTTTTTGGTTCTTTTTCCCCCCTCTTTTAGAAAATCCCTAATTTATTTGTTTGCTCCGTTATCGGGTCCGTGCGCTATTGGTTATAAAATACCTAGCTCTCTTCCTTCTCATAAGCGCTTCCCATATCATACATTCGCTTCTGCCGCTGACTCACACGTAGTCAAACGATTAAAAGAAAGATCATAAGGAAAAAAAATTATTATAGTTCGAAAATTCTAAAAGGAAAAAAAATGCTGGACTTGAAAACTATTACAAATAATACTCGATATCACATTTTAAAGCAGATTAAAATTCGTTTCAATCATATAACTTGCATCAGAAATTCCTCTGTTTTAAATTTCCTTTTACTATCCTCATTTCCCGTCATTCAAAACGAAGAAACTAAAATTTCATTACTTGAAACTTAAAAGTAGGGGCTCTCAGCTCATATTCTGAAGACCATAGGCAACCCGTTGAACCAGTTCATATAATTTTAAGTTATAATGGAGTTTAAAATTCGAAAAATCTCTAAAAAATACTAATTACCTGCATACAGAAAACGCAAAGAGGAAAAAAATCCCCCATGTGTGTTGCCGAGAGTAAATAAAGGGGTCTTCTTTTTGGATAGGAAGATACTTTTGTTCTGAAGGTATTGGGACAACTGGTTTTAAGATACCTTTGGGGGGAAATATTCGGTTTGAAGATTGGCATATAAAAAACACTGTACACCCTTAGATAAAAGAAATGACGCACCAAGAAGGAGTTATCCAAATTGGACGAAAATCGGTAGATGTGATGTACATCTACAAAAAAAAATTATTACAATTTGAGAAAAATTGAATGATTTATTCAAGAGAAAGAGCTTCACAAAGTGAAAAAGTCAATAACGCGTTGGTCCGCCTCTGGCCTTTCTGCAAGCAGTTATTCGGCTTGGCATTGATTGATAGAGGTGACAGATGTCCTCCTGCGGGATATCGTGCCAAATTCTGTCCGATTGACACGTTAGATCGTAAAAATTCCGAGCTCGTTGGAAGGCCCTGCACATAATGCTCCAAACGTGTTCAATGGGGGAGACATCCGGCGACCTTGCTGGCCAAGGTAGCGTTCGGCAAGCACGAAAACAAGCAGTAGAAACTCTCGCCGTGTGCGGGTGGGCATTATCTTGCTGAAATGTAAGCCCATAATGGCGTGATATGAAGGGCAACACAATGGAGCGTAGATGCTATCGTCGACATACCGCTCTGCTGTAAGGATGCCGCGGATGACAACCAAAGGGGTCCTGCTATGAAATAAAATGGCACCCCAGACCATCACTCCTGGTGTCGGCCCGTGTCGCGGAAGACAGTTAGGTTGGTATCCCAGTGCTGTCCGGGACGTCTCCAGATGCATATTCACTGGTCATCGGGGCTCAATTCGACGGGGGTCTCATCACTGAAGACAATTCTACTCCAGTCAGTGACATTCCAGGTCAAATGTGCCCGACACCACTGCAAACGGGCTTGTCAATGTAGTCAATGGTAGTCGGCGCAAGGGACACCGTGAGATCAGGTCCCTATCTCTGAGCCGCCTATGAATGGTCCTTGCGATCACTGAAGCACCAGTTGCACGTACGATCGATGATAATGATGAATCTGGGGTTGTGGGTGTCGCTCTGACGATTGCTCGGTCCTTTACGTTCTGTCGTTTCTCTAGGCCGGCCGCTTCCTTCTTGACGCTGTGTTCGGACATGGTTCACCCATTCCTGCTAACATCGTCTAATAGTGGCATCGCTCCTATCCAAATATCGAGCGATTCGCCGATTAGATCAACCGGCTTTTTTGAGCCCAACTACACGTCCTCTCTCAAATGCTGACATCTACGCATATTGTTCACTCACCTCTATGCGATTCATAGTTACTGTGCACCTGAGTACACGGAATGAAATTCGCAAAGAATTCATGACCTGGAATCGAAATTTCTCCTCTTTAATATCCTGCCAGTCGCGCAATTAAGATGCGCTGCAGTGTCACATGTTCATTCATTGGCCGCCAAACTTTAATATTTTGCATTTTCCGTCAAAACCTGTATGCATATCAATTTGTGTCCAATTTGCATTACCCATTCTTGGTGCGTCGATTTTTTTGTCTAAGAGTGTATAATATGTCTTTGTAAGAGTAATAATACTCGTGTAGGAGATATTTCAATCTTACTTCCTTCTGGTGAATAGATTTTATTTCGTTACATTTTATTTTACACATTTTTTATCATAAAGATCCACGAGATTTAACTTCAGTTCATAAATTGTTGAATAAAAGTTTATATTTTATAACAGAGTTCCTCTTAAAAATTTCTTTGACTGAATGTCCTCGATCTTTGGAGGTTTCAACTCAATGGGTATGAAGACATTTGGAAAGACCGAGCATTATTATGTAATTACCATACATTAACACATTAAAATGTATCATTGTATGAGTGATAACAAATGATTAGAAAATACCTCAAGTATGCTTTCTTCTGAGGGCGAGATTTATGTGTACTGTTCTTTTTATTATTATTAATTTTGTGTTTTAATGTACTAAAGGAATCAAACACAGCGCTATGTATTCTTTATCTTTATTATGGAGTACGTTTTCTGGATCTGGAAAGCTGTTACGTATGACATTTTTACCTCAAAATTACGTCAAATAATAATAATAATAAAATTATTTATAAATAGCCAATCTTTGCGTTTATTTCACTTTATCGTAACTCTAAATCTCTGCCACATTTTCTCATCTCGATACGCTATACTTTAATAGCGTTTGATTCATGAATGTGCATACTCTGACATAATATTTCTTAGCTGTCTAAAAACATTGACATCAATTCTGAAAGTAAAATTGGCTAAGAATATTACATGTTATCGAGACCATATCGCTTGCAAGGAATTTTATAATGATTAGTAAAAGGATAAGCGTGTTATACAGGGTACGGCAGAATGGACTCCCACATTTCTGAAGGTAACCAGTAGGGGAGTAATGGGTGTAGGGCGGCGAGGGAGGTACCAACAGCTCGGGCGGATTTTCTAGTTGTCAGTAGACACCATGAGTTGGTCCCGTGAGTATCTGTTTTGTCATCGAGGCTTATTTTTTTAAATATGATTATGCAACCCGGACATATATGTCATATAGGACGCGATTCAGGCTCTATGCAACTGATGCCGTTCTTGATTGAAACACAATGCTCGATGAATTTCAAACCTGAGTCCAAGTGGGTCTGCATTACTAAGAAACCAAGTGATCGTCCTCGGAACATTAGAACACATGAAAATGTGCAACGAGTCCATGAGTCATTCGTGACCGTGAGTCATTCGAGTCTGGGCTAATCGTGAGCTAGTTGCGGCCCCCATAGATGACCAACAGAGTGATGGAAAACTTTAGTAAATGGTTTTGGCAGTCTATCGCAAATAATAGGCGCTACCGTTGCTACCTGAGTGATTTTATTTTCAAAACCTAGGGTAAATTAAACTAGATTATACATGTTTTCGAAAATATAAAGATTTTTTTCTGTAAATTGTTTCGCTTGTTTTTATTACCTTTTGAAATGTGGTCGTTCATTCTCCCAAAACCTGTATTCACATTTGCATTTTTATTACTGGCTTGCTGATCTCCAATTTTCGCAACCTTAGCATTTTCTCCTATTATTTTAATCTCGATTTGTGATTAATTTATTCTTCTTTGGAACATTAAAGAAAATAACTCTGATATTATATTCTGTCACCATCGAAAAAATACGTTAATTAGTTTGTTGGTCTCTTAAATATATTATCGAAATCAATATGAAGATCAAATGTTTTTCATAATCTAGTGATCTTCTATATGAAACAAGACAAACATAACAGATAAAAATGTATCTTCCCAAGAAATTTGTCTGGGAATAAGATATTTGGAATAGGAACTAACTGAATTGTTCAAAATTTTTATTGAAATAATATTTCAAATTTTTTCTTTTATTGGATTGAAAAGGAAAAATTCAACGTCTCAAAGTAAAATAATTTTTTTAATCATTGTATGCGATGTAACCGTTCCGGTATTAGATGTAAAAGTTCTATCTTAAGAATGTATCGAATGTAAAGAGTAAAGAAGCTAACTTTCAGAAAAGTTTCAGGATATTTTTCTGGCTTTCATATGCTGCCATCTATTGAAAGCATCTTGAAACTAAAGTAAAAGGTTATTCTATTATTTGTGTATAAAAGCTTCACTTTACTCGGTATTTAAATTTTTAAAAATATTAATTTGTAATTTGTCTTGGACTGAGTAACCTAACGCATGTAAAAAAAGAGATGATTTTCCATTTTCTATAAGCGAGGGTTACTAAGAAAAATAATTACTACTTCAAAATTATTTTATAAATTATTTCTTCCGTGAAATCGTCATTTAGTGTTTATTTTATTTTGGAAAATAATGTTGTAAATTCGAAATTCATGTCTATTATTATAAATTTTTCGAAAATAAATCTAATAAACAGTTAGAAAAAATAAAGGGCATTATTTCATCTCTACAAAATCTGCCAAATCGAATAAAAATATATAATTATTATAGCGTAAATGTTCACACATTTACAAAGCATAATTTCTTGTAGCATTTAATAAATATTTTTCCTCTATGTAGTTTATATAACATACAAAAATGGAAACAATATATAGTTAATAAATTTTTAATGATAAGTGGAAAAATAAAGCCCATCAATAAAAAACGAAGGACAAACTGATGCATTCATTTGACACCTTGAGACAACTTCGAAATTGTTGTGCAATGTCATCACTACTTTAGAATATCAAGTTATGTCTAAAAGAAATTGCGTTAAGGAAACGTATTGAAATGCTGTATTTAATTATGGAATGCTGGCAAAATATTTGCATACTATATTTTGACTACGTTGATCCAGGTCTTCGAGTGAAAATAATTAACACCTATTAAATAAAAAGAAGGTATTTCTAAATATATTATTTAAAAACATATCATTATTAAGTAACATGCATGCATATATGGAGGCTTTGTTAGGTACTACTTCTACTCAAGCATATTCGTAGTGATGTTGCCAAAAGCTTCTCGTGTAAAGAAAAAAAAAGTATTTTCGTAAATTTTTTAAAATGTATGCAGTTTTCTCAGTATAACATAGGGGAACTACGGCTCCTGTGTACAAACCCTATTGGATTCGCTCACCTCAATTTTAACCTATGGAGAAAAATTGTCTATTATTTACAGATACATAAATGCTGATAATCCAATAAAAATGGTATTTTCGGATATCCTGAACTTTTCTGAACCTTGCAGGAGGATTCATTTTATAAATTTCGTCCACTAAAGGAGATAATAAGCGTTTAAAACACACTATATCAGATTTTTCCCCCGAATCATTTAAATTTTAAAATGTTATTTGCATTTAAAAAAAAAAGAAAAATGTCCCAAGGTGTAAAATTTATTTCTCTATTACGGAGTACAATTTTTTTTAAATCTGTAAATCCAAGTAGGCAATCCTTGGACAAATTTTATCCATAGGCTAACATTCAGGTGAGCTATTCCAATTTAAGTAGACAGCAGCCTTAATGGTAGTCGGGTGAAAAATTGACACATTTGTGTCATATTTTCTGTTGCAAAAAAAAGTAACTTCGGGTTTAGCCGTTAAATATTAAAATCCTTTTAATGAACACAAAAAAATTGTACCTCATAAAGTCAAATGAAAGAGAATAATGTGTAAAACAAATATTTATTTCCTTCTCCCATCTCATTATTATTATTTTTTATTTATTTATTTATTTATTTATAAAAAGCAAAACCCTATTTTAATTAGATTTGGTTGTTTGAGGAATGCTTTCCCGAAAAATTTACTCTTTACGAAAGGTATGAAAAAAATCTTTATACTTAATACAAAATTAATTATAAAAATATTAGGTAGCTCATAATTTAAAAAAAAAATAGGTAGTAAATAATTTTTTAAACATTAAGTAATATTAACTAAAATATCACAAATATTGAAAAATATTTATATTGGATGATATGTAGAACCTCAAAGTTACAATTTCTGAGAATGTTTATGAGATTTTTTAAGACGATAAAGAATACAAAATTCTCAAGAAAAGTCAGTTTTTGAGCTTTCGACTTTAAACGTACTATAAGAGTTTTAAGTAACATCCATTTCTTGTTACACAGTTCTTCGATTAGAACATTGCTAGATACCATCTTTTTGCTGCTGTACTATTATACTTTACGTCCATTTATCGGCGAATAATTTTTTTCAAAATGTGAAATCTTCCAAAAGATACATTTAAAGTTACTTTGAAGTATCTGAATGCAATTGTGTATAATTTTCCCCCTTTTATTTTCTTTATGCAGTCACCAACTTTTTCAAGAATATTGTTCCTAAAACAAAAATTATATGAAATAACTATTCTTTTTTTCTTTTGCACTTCAAAGTGGTTAACATTTTTCTAACTAAAAGTTTTACGGATCTTGAAAATCAATTATTTTCAAATATTTTTTATCTTCAAAGAGAAAATATACCATTTAAACAGAGTTATAGGCCCTATTGACAAATCAAAAACTAAGCAAACTAAAAAAATTTAACTTTTTAAAATGACATTTTTTAAATTCTTCTGTTATAATAATTTTCAAAATAATCTTTAAAAATTGTCTTTATCTATGAATTAAGATAAAAAGTTTACAAAATACATGCAAATTAAATACTGAAAATTGTGTGCTCCATATATCTTATTAAATTTTTCGAGTTAAGTTATAGAATTTTTTCAAATTAGCCACTTCTATATAATCACAGTACGTTATTCCATTATTACTTTACACCCTCTAAAAATATTCAAAAATATTTTTATTTGGATATGAATATGAAACACTTATTTTCATGCAGTTAAATCCACTCATTAGAAAAAAAATCAAATCTTAATCATGTGTAATGCATCTAGTAAGAATATAAACGATTGTTAAATGTACTCTAGTCTGTATAATTTCAATACGTCATCCTTTTACTACTTTCAACCACCTAAAACTCTTAACGTTTTTTTCAAAATTTAGACATAAATCTGAAACACTAGCACACTTTCATTCAAATCTATTAACTTCTTAGAGAGAATTCAAATCTTAGAATGCGTCTAGAAAGCGTATGAAATGTTATTAAAGTAAAAGGTAGTAGTAAAGTAAAGGAAGTGTAAAGTTAAAAGGTAGTAAAGTTAAAAGGTAAGTATATGAAAGGTTATAAGTACAAAATGTAAAGTAATTAAAAGTACAAAAAGCGTCACAAAGTTTCAAATTACATTTCTCAATAGAATTAAAGCTATACCCTTGCAGGTTAAGAAACTATGAACCCATATAAGAATTAAATAGTTAATTTAAATGTGTGATGTAGACACACTTCCCGGGGTTAGATAAATTTCATGTGAAAACACGCTTATTATACTGAAATATAACATTAAACCACAAATTAGAAATCAGGTTTCGAAATCACTTCTTTTAAAACTACTCACTACTTATCTTAAAATTCAGAAAAATAAATGTGCTGCAAGAGATACGGTACTCAGCAATTCCGTTTCATATATTTTTCCTTATAATTTGAAATTCTTTTTCTATAATGCAGCAAGTTCGTGTCACAACACTCGCTGTATTTTCAAGAATACTGAACTATCATAAATTAAAACAGTCCTTCGCAACCGTCGTGCCGTAGCACATTAGTGTGCCGAGAGGTGATCTTGACTGTGCCGAGGTGATTTTATCGATAATAATCAAGAAATTTAACCGCCGCATTAGTTAGAAATTTCTCTAAGAAAAATACTCCTCTAACTTTTTGCTAATATGTAATTTCTCTTGGTCGAAATTATACACTAAACAAAAACATGTAGTTACCATACATATATATGCTCGAGCGTCATATTTCTGGATTTCAGTTAAGAAAGAATATCCACAAATTTCTGACAAGGCCATTGCAATTTTGCTCCCATTTTCTACGACATACTTATGCGAACAAAATGTTTCGACACTTGTTCTAATTAAAAATGACAAACGATCATTTTTAAAGGGTCTTGACCAAGAACTTCGGGTAGCTCTTTCTAATATAGAGTCAAATATAAAACGTACATATGTTCATCAAAACAAGCTCAACAATCTCATTAATAAATTTGTTATGTTTAAATTAACTTTGATTTATTAGGATTAAGTAAAGACCAAAAAAACAAATTTTAATATAAAAATTTAAAGACAAATTTTTTTTACATGTAAACTATAACTTTAAATTTTTGTTCTTGTGTTGGTATACAATTCAAAATGATTTATATAAAACTTATATGACTATAATTATCTTGATACATAGAGCTATTTTATTACTTTTTAATCTAATAAAAACATATACGTATTATTGTATATGTATTTGCAATTTATGTCTTTGCAAGCTTTTACTTATGGTGTGTTTCGGAATTATCGAAAAAAAAGTTGTTGTGCCGTGGAAGATAAAAGATTGCGGAGCTCTGAATTAAAACACAATAAATTGTAATAGTCCATTATGCCATAAATCAAAACACAATAAAATACGTTTTTATTAAAATCGGGTCATGTAATACCATATAACAAGTTTTTTAAATTACATTTCGCTTACTTTCACCATTAAGTGTAAACAAAAGAGGTTGGTGTTAATTTCGGATCCCACTGCTGCCATCTATCGGCCAAAAGGTTTTGTTAGCGGCAAAAATGCTTTATTATCAGAAAGCGTTGTAAACGCTATGATGAGGCTCTATGTGGTTTTGAGCCGAGGAAAAAGAAAGTAACATTTTCGAATATTTTCGAAAGATGGATAGTCCAGAAATGGTACCATCAGGGTCATTTTTTCATAAGCATATATAATTTACTTCTCAAAATAAAGAGGACTTATTAAAGACAATTGTTTGAATTATGAATAATTCGAATGGATTGAAATATTTAGTTTAATTATTTTTAAAATCAGATAATAAAATCAGAATATGTATTGGAACTTCTTCAGAGCTGCAGCCGCGCAGTCACTGTTCATGTAAAACAAAATTACAAGCATTGTGTGATCCGTCACTGAGAGAGTCATGACTAGCTTCTCAGAAGCAATATCAGAGATACGGCAGGTAACCCGCGTTTTTATAACATATGCAAAGTGTGGGGCGCATAACGCGTTTATAATTTTGCATTTTATGACGAGCAAAGTGCCATCTATTGCTAAAATTTGGAATTTTTTCTTTTTCTTATGTCATACCCATTTCCCCTTCATCGCGTATATTCAGGTCAAATTTCAGGTCATTCTGACGAGTGGTTTTTTATTCAGCTTTTTTAAAGTTCAACTTTAATTATAATCACCCTTTATATACACTGCTGGCCACTGTAAATGCAACACCCTGAAGGAAACATGCAAATAACATGAAATTTACAACATGCATTAGCGGAGGTGAGTTATGCAAATGATTAGAATTTCAGCGCAGACGCACATCACGCGCGCTTGTGGCGCCACTTCAAAGCGCTATTTAAGGCTTGGAGATTTCGACGATTTCAAGTTCGGCAATTGTGTTTTTCTTGTGGTTTTTTCAAAAAAACGATCAATTATGCCTCGTCGAAAACAGCGATCATCTTTTCATCAAGTATCCGAGTTCGACAGAGGAAGGATAGTGGCCTACCGAGACTGTGGATTATCTTTCAGGGAAACCGGTAGTCGTGTTGGATGAAACCAAACAACTGTAATGCGGATATGTGATCGTTGGATGCAGGAGGGTACGACGGTCCAGCGTGTTCGATCGCATCCACCTCAGCGCACCACTTCACGTGATGACAGGCAAATTGTGCGCATGGCAGTGACGGATCGCTCAGTCACATCACGAACCATAGCACAGCACATGCAGTCTGTAACGCATCATCCAGTGTCTGCGTGTACCATTCGACGCCGTTTACAGCAGAGTGGTCTGTCCGCAAGACGTCCATTGCTTTGTCTACCCTTGACGCAGAACCACAGACGTCTCCGCCGCCAATGGTGCGATGACAGAAGGATGTGGACGGCAGAATGGAATGAAATTGTCTTTACTGACGAGTCACGCTTCTGTCTGCAACACCACGATGGTCGCATTCGAGTCTGGAGACACCGTGAAGAGAGTATGCTGAACAGCTGCGTTATGCACTGCCACACTGGTCCTGCACCGGGTATTATGGTATGGGGCGGTATTGGATATCACTCTCGCACACCTCTAGTACGCATTGCCGGTACTTTAAACAGCCAGCGCTACATCTCCGAGGTGTTGGAGCCAGTTGTCCTTCCTTACCTTCAGGGCTTGCCCACAGCCATATTTCAACAGGATAATGCGCGACCACACGTGGCACGCATTGTCCAACGGTTCTTCGTCAATCGCCAGATTGAATTGCTTCCCTGGCCGCCTCGCTCTCCGGATCTTTCGCCGATAGAAAACATGTGGTCCATGGTTGCTCTACGATTGACCCAGATTCCATCCCCAGCTGCCTCAGCAGATCAACTTTGGTAACGTGTGGAAGCTGCTTGGTCTCTTGTACCCCAAGAACGCATCCAAAGTCTCTTTAAATCAATGCCGAGGCGTGTGGCAGCGGTGATCTCCAGCAATGGCGGCTACTCTGGCTACTGATTTTGGCAGGAACCACACTTCACAGAAGTCTATAAATTTAATCATTTGATACTTGGTCAACATGTTATCTACAAAATAAATTTTGTTGTGATATCTCTTGTCTTTCTTGGTGTTGCAATTTGAGTGGCCAGCAATGTATATATATATATATATATATATATATATATATATATATATATATATATGTGTGTGTGTGTGTGTGTGTGTGTGTGTGTGGGTGTGTTGGTGTTGTTAAAATCCATTTTATGTCACATATGATTAGAAGTACAATTATTCGAAAATATTAAGGTTTCAGACATTATTCTAAGGTGATAGAAGCCTTTACAAGTCCAATTTATCTGACATTATGTTAGATAAAACGATGTGTTACGTTGCTGTCAACAGAAATCATGATCCTAAACTTTCCCTCTAACTTCAATTCATTTTACAATACGTATGAAAAATATTTTAAAAATATCTTGTTAAAAATTCCTGTCACTGCAAATAATCTTTCATTTTGAAGAAAAGAGGAAATGAAATTGAAGATTAAACACCGAATGAATATAAATCCTACAAAAAACGAAACACAAATCTTTAAAATTTATTATAAAGAAATGACAAATATAATCCTTTTCAGAGGTTTCAAATATGAATGAGAAATGGAGTTCTTAAGAAAATGTTTAAATGTGAAATTGCTTTGAATAAAATGCTCATGCATTTATATCGCTTAATAATACTTTAAATTACATATTTAACGCTTTATACCACTGCGGCAAAATAAAAATGTACATTCTGAATCCTTGTATCTCACTTACTAATAATAGGACAAATAATAAATTGTGTGTTCAATTGTTATTTTTTGTGATAGAACAGTCAGTTGGTGTAGAGGTTTCTACGGAGTTGTTTGAATCAATATTCTTCTTTTTGGAATGATGATAATTTCTTTATATTTTTGCCCTGAACATGTGCATAGAATGTAAACAACGAAAGGAAATATTTTTAAACATTAATGTTTCCATTATGTTCATAAACATTATGTTCCAATTGGCACATAACTCATAAATGTTCCTATTTTAAAGTCGGAACAAACATTAAAAATATAACACAGATGTAAAGGTTTTGTAGTTTTAGGATGAAAAATTTGCAAATGATAACCTTGGATGACATTCCGTATTCTTATACCAGTGCATTTACATATACTAACATAATACTGATTTATTTTATTTTTAGTCTTAAGTAATTATCACATAAAGGAATTTTCTGAACAATTATCTGAAACTATAGCCATAAAATTACAAGAATCTATACCATAAAAAAATTCGCTAATACTGGAATTTTAAAACTTTTCATCAAAGTAGAGAAAGATGTAATTATCTTTTAACTGCATCATAAATTAGCATAATGAGCTGTGTTCAAGAAAACGTTGTACACTAACAGCCTGCTCCATCCATCCCAGTTTGCGTGACTGAATTTCAGCTGATATTGTTCTAACATGCTATTCTGAAAGCGTCAATTATACATATCCTACAGCAAGTAAAACTTATTTTATCGTCCGTTGGCACTTATATATTCCATGTAGTGATCGCAATACCGGACGAAAAATACATTACCGGTATTCGGTATTATTTCAAACGTTATACCGGGATACCGGTATTAATACCGGTATTAGAAATTTTTCAAAAAAGATACAAAAGCACAGTTGTTTCTTTGCCATATTAATTAGTTTTTGCAAAAAATGCATATAAAATAAATATATAAAAAATTTTGTTATGTACAAATATAAAATAAATGAACAAATATTATTATTAATAGCTGTAAAATAATAATTTATAACATTAGAAACAAAAAATATTTTTTTAAATAAATCACTATAGTATTTACAATACAATGAAGTAACAAAACATTTAGTATTATTATTGAGAAAAGTAAATATCACATAAAAATTTTGTTATGAAATCTATTATATAATATCTATTATTAAAGGAAATAATTACAAGATAAAAATAACTTTTATATACCATGTTTTTAAATTTTCTGTTGAATCATATAAACTTGACAATTTTATGTATTAATAAATACTTTAAAAATTTTTTTTTGATAAATTATCCCATAAACTTGAAAGAAAATGAAGTTAATTGGAAGTTAACTTGCGTTTAACTTTTCCTTCCCGCCTTGGTCGATAGATGGCTGCAACAGTCTACAAAACAAAATTAACTGAAAATGAATTCAAACCTTCTTAAAGATGGCTAAAAGTATTAAAAAATGCATTGTCATCGTGTTCTGAGCTATTCTAAAAGTTTCAAATGTCTAGCTAGTTGGAAAGTTAGTTGAAAATCGATTGTAAGATTTGTAAGGGACAAACACACTCACAAACAAACAAGAAAGCAAGTTAATAAAAACTTGGTAGAAACGACTAATTTATTAACTGCGTATTTTTGAAATGTGAATGTGGAAAACATAATGCATCTATTAAACTGTCATTAAGCCGGGAACAGATTTTTGTGCATAAATTACCTACGTTTAAAAATACACGTTCTGCATCAACGCTGGCTGGTGGTACTGTTAATAATGAGTGATATACTTACTCTAAATATTTGCCTCGAAGTCCTTCATCTTCTAACATTTCGGTCTCTAGTCTGACGGTTTTGAATAAATCTATTTTTCTTTTATATCATTGTTTATAACAACTTTTTCATTTATAGCTAATTAATTTTCATTTATACTGGTATTGAAATCACTAATCGAAATGGAACTAAAATGAGACAGAAAATAATTTATGTTAGTAATGCCACATCAGTGAAAAAAAAATACGTACTTCAAATAACAGTAAATGGCCTATAATTTAAGTCAAAACTTTTGGTAAAAAATATTTATTATTTATAGTAATTCCTAAATACAGGTATTTATCCTTAGCAAATACCAGTTTTACGAAATTTCGAATTAGCATGAAATACCGGTATTCGATATACCGATATACCGGTATTGCAATCACTAATTCCATGGAGTTATCTGCTGATGCCACTTCAAAAATATGTTTAAAAATGTTTGAAATACAAGTAGAACAGTTATAAACAGTTTAATTTTACCTGAGATTAGTTTCTTCTGAAAGTCAGTCTTTTAAAACTTTTACAACTGTTTTCTGGATTTAGAAACAGTATGACAGAAAGAATTAACAGTGGATGCGCTAAAATCTTCATTAACGTCTTCATGAGTTAGATTTTTACATGATGCTTGTCTGACATGAAGCGTTCCAACACTGCCATTTCCACTTCCACGCAAAATCGTAACGGTTAAAACAGAGACTATTTTGGGATCAAGACCACTACGAAACTTTTTAACGATACAAACATTTTTTGTGTTTCCATGGTCATTTGGGGATACGCGATTCTCGTGTTAGGAGCGATGCTTTTAATAAGGAATGCATTAGAAATTTCGTGAAATTAGCGGAATGCATCATGGGATGGACTGTTGAAACTCGTAGATGGTCCAGGATGACTACGCATTGTGCACATCAGACTCAATTTCTGAAATGTACAAACACATTTCAAAGGATTCCAGGATACTAATTCTCAAGATATACCCACATCTTTTAATGACTTTAAACCTTGTATGATCTCTAAAATCAAATACCACAAACTGCTGATTTTTAACAATGATTACTTCCAGATGTAACTTTTTGTACATCAGCACTTAAGTCTTTTTATCTCGAAACGATAATTTGGCATATGGGAAAGGATTGGACTATCTTATAAAGTAGTGATAGGAAATTTTCAGGGATCCTTTGTTCGATATTCATTCTTCGAGAATTTTAAAAATTTTACTTCGAAGCAAAAAAAAAAAAAAAAACAACTCTAAAAAAAGGATTTTGCCTTTTAAATTTATAAAAAAAATTATTGTAAAAATTTTATAACAAAAAAAAATAAATTTTTTAGATACCTTACCCAGGAACAAAATATAAAAAAATGCAAATTTTGTTATTGGTTCAGTAGATATGTCAATACTAAATGGTCAAAAATTTTGAATTTTGAACTTTTAAAACAAGATTTCAAACTAAGTAATTTTATTTATATATATATATATATATATATATATATATATATATATATATATATATATATATATATATATATATATATATATATATATATATATATAAATTAGTAAAAATCATTGTGAAATGCGTCTAAATGAGGAAAATGCAAAATTTGTCGCATCCAGGGCCTCCTTTAACTCCAACTTTCTTGGTTTGCTACCAGCATTGGCGACGGTAATTCCCTTTCACAGCAAGATTCATCATTTCGTAGCCAATCGAAATCCCCTTTATATCTCTCAATCAATGTAATTCCACGCCAGTGAACTCACCAAATTTAAACCCCATTAAGAGTGAATGAGAAATTCTGATAAAAGTCTTCAAGATTGCCCCGAGAGATAAAATTGATCTTCATTCATGCGGAATTCAAACAACATCGTATGGGCGAGCTTTGTTCAAAAAGAATGTAATACACTTGTAAATAATGTGTCAAACTGCTTAAATGGTGTCATACAAACTAATGCAACAACATGTGGGGGGTTTTGTAATTTTATTTTTTAAATATTTTTAACCTGTTTATTAATTGATTGATAATATTAATCTCGCTGATGCTGAATATAATTTATTAATCACTATTTTGTATGGAACAAATTATACTCGTAAAACATTTAAAACAATTCATCGCTTACTCAAACATTGTGAATATGAGTTTTAGATCTTTGTAGTATAGTGTACTATAATATCATCTTGAAATAAAATGTTAAGCAATGCATATTTCCCATAAAACAACCTAACGAAATTTTATACAAATTATTTATACATACCTTCATTAAATTTTTTTTATGAATTTGTTAACGAAATTTATTATTGTACATTGCAGCACTGCATATCTTGACACTAATAATTCGACTCGACACGTTCATGAATAATTTGACAGTTCTTGAAACTTTCGTGGTGTCAAACAATAGAGTAACAAATGCATATCACTCTAAGGAACGTGTTCCAAATATCATTTATTCACAAATCTGCAGGGAATCGCTCGGTTTGAAGACAATGACAAGGCTTTTATTCCACCACATTTATAAAGATTTTATAAAAATGGAAGTGAATGATACAAATGGGGAGAAATATATCTTGGACCAAATTTCCGAGGAAGGCCTTTTTCATCAAAAAATGCTACGAAATGGCCCAAGCAATGGGATTTCTATTAAATTAAATAGAAAACGTTGTTTTAAAATTTTGAAATTCAATTTAAGCTCAGCTCATGCTTTTCATTTTAGAAAAGGTTTCCGCTAATGTTTCGATTTGAGGGAAAACTCAATTTTGTAAGGGTTTCAAACACACAACTTTTGTTTATTTCCTCTATTTAATCATAATATAACTGAAAATGGTGTATTTAATGCATTATTTACTTCTTTACCTCCATTTAAAAAGAAAATATAATAGTTAGAAAACAACATTTATTCCTTTCATGATTGTACGTTTTTTCCAGTTATTCTCATGTTTCTTTAATCTCCCGAAAAGTCCCATTTTAAATAATGTAAAAGGAATTAGTTATATGTTAAGGTACGATCCCTAAATTCCAAGAGGAGGGAAGAAAACATTTTAAGTTTTTCATTGATTGGCTATTTTACTTGAATCAAATTGAGTACCTTTTCAAACGGATCAAATAGGGTTCACGCACGAAATACTACAGGGTGTTTCAGAAAATTGGACATTGTTTGAGATATAAATTTCTCAGCAAACACATTGGTTAATCTAATGAAAATGGGGAGACTTACTGTTGAGTAATTATATATTTATTTACACAAATATGAATTATAAATACAAATGCACGTGGATTCCATGAACAATTTTACAAATGTTCAATATCCGTGCCGCCTGTGGCGCATCATGTCTGGATTTCATTTCCTGCAAAACACGTTGTAGCATGTCATTGGTTACCAAACGGTTGGTTACCAAACATTGGTTACCAACAGTACCAATGCAGCACGTCACTGGTTTACAGTTACCAAAGCGGCACTGATTTTCTGCTCGAGTACTCTACATTTGATGTAAGTGGGGGTATATAAATGAGGTCTTTTATATACCCCCAGAGGAAAACAATCCCAAGCCGTCAGGTCTGGGGAACGTGGCGGCCATTTCAAAAAATAAGGAAAAGAATGTTAGGGAAAATATCGAAATAAAATTTGACATGTTCCCACACGATATTAAAATATTAGGTCGTTTGAAAGAGCATTGGCGAAGATATTAAATCGGTAAATGATGTCAAATTTTCTGAAAAATTCTGTATATCTAAAGAAGAATGTATGGGACGATTTTCATCTTTCGGAGTCCGTGTTCATAACTGTAAACGAAATGCTATGAGAATCAAAAGAATTAGAAATCCGTGGCAAAGAGAATAGGAAAATATTCCTTCTCTACGGCAATCCAGTTTTAGATATTACTTGTGTTTTTAGTCCTGTAAATGCAGATTATTGCAAATATTATTTGCTATGATTTTTAAGAAAAATAATGAAAACTCTATGATTTTTATACAAAAAAAGCTCATAAAATTTATGTATATTGAATCGCAACAAACTTTACGATAACGTGAGAAGCAATTCTATTTGTTTGTTTCCGTTTGCTTTAACATAACAATCATTTTTAAATGATATGTCATTCCAAATTTCATTTCTACAATACTTATATTTATGCTTTTTTTTCACCTTTTTCTAGCAACACCATGGAACGTTCGTTGCATTGTATTTTTAGTTAAATATATCTATTGATACAAATTACATCATATACAAACCTACTAGTTTAGGTATTTCTTATTATGTCAATAGTAACGAATATTTGAATGATGCTGGTGATAGAAGTTATTAGAAGCTATTCGGGTTGGTTGGATTGTTTGACCAGACATACGGTTAATATTTTTCTACCCGGGGGCTAAACAGTCAAGGATGGATAGTTAAAAGCCAATTGCTAATGGTTTAAAGCACCTATGCTGATTGCCACAGTTTTGATACCATAGGCTGTAAGCTCTTAGTCATCCACTAAAAAACAGCAATACCAATCGGTGACTTGGTTGGTGGAATCGGTTGGTTGGTTTGGGAAATGCACTTATCGATTTCTTATTATACAAGGCTAAACAGACTAGACCGGCCGTTCATAGAAGATTTCGAAGAGTGAAAAATCCCCTTAAACCAATCGCGGGGATCCAATCCGCAGATTCTGGTACCAGAAGTCAACACCCAACCATCTGGACTAAAGAAATATCCTTACCAGAGGTAGACTTTTGGGTTGGACGGTTGGTGTTGGGACATCTGTGATAACTCATTAGCTTTAAAGGCTAATCGGAGAGAGTAATATAAAAAACGAGTTCTGAACAACTGAAAATCCCTCATGCCAATCCTGAGACTCAAACCCACAGATACTGGTAATGATTGTCCAATGCGTTAACCATTTTCACATCGTAATACCATGGTATTTACAGAGAATGATGCAACCAATGACCTAGCTATTGAAAACAAGGAACAAATAATTTCAGAAAGTTTTTGCCCAAGTATGGCAGTTTAGTGGTTCCTGTCGAAGAAGCTGGCCCGTAGCTGTAAACATAGTAAACAATTGTATTAGCTGTTGCACTCTGCGGAATAAGAGCTTTAAATTTGATGGTTTACTTCCACGAGTGAAGATATATATATATATATATATATATATATATATATATATATATATATATATATATATATATATATATATACAGTAACCACCGCTTATAGTGATCAGTGGTTATAAGAATCAACCGTTCATAAGAATCAATATCGCGAAAACAAAAGCAAATGCATTATTTCCATGTTAAAGAATCAATCCACCGGTTATAAGAATCAGTTTACATTCTTCGCTTTCCTTTCATTTTTCAAAAAAAGCCACTTAAACCCTAAAAAGGCACGAAGTTCTTTCTTTTTTAAAAAAAAAAGAAAAATTGATAAGATGGGATGGAATATAGTCATAAAATTCATTGTTTTCTTTGTTAGACATAACATAATAGTTTCCACTTAAACAATTTAGCACAACACTGTCCTATTAGCTTGACCCAGGGGCATCTTTCCCCGTCCGGGTCCGATTTCACTTTTCTGCACTGACAAACAACAATAGGGGCCCTTTTTATCCCACCTCCCACATTCTGGTTGTGGCTTCCTGGACCCTGAAACACATAAATATTCCGCGAAGTATCCACTATGACTTAGGCAAACGTGACATAGGTAGATTCAGCACGTTATCAAACCGTGAAACGTAAGCTAGAAGGTGAATCTTCGCCTGCTACTATTAGTATTGAAAAAGTATTGAAACAGCCTCCTGAAAACTTCATTACGTCAAACTGCCATAGAAATATTTTTCTTGCTCCCTTCCTGTAGTTGAAATGTTAAAACTGTTAAGCTGGTATGTTGTAACAAATATTGGATTTTTTTCTTCTCTTACTATAATCATGTGTATCTACTTATTGGTCTAGAAATGAAGTTCTATTTTTAAAATTATAAAAAATAATTTTAGTAAAAGATAATTAACGTAAATTAAAGAGTATTTTATGGTAAATTATCTAATATATGTATATATGGGTGTGTATGCCTGACCAAAAACCGAAATTTCGGCTATAAGAATCAACCGCTTATAAAATCGAAAACAGCAATAACAAACGTGATTCTTATAAGCGGAAATCACTGTATATATATTTATATATATATATATATATATATATATATATATATATATATATATATATATATATATATATATATATATATTATTATTATATATATATATATATATATATATATATATATATATATATATATATATATATATATATATTATATATATATATATATATATATATTTATATATTTATATATATATATATATTTATATATATATATACATATATATATATATATATATATATATATATATATATATATACATATATATATATATATATACATATATATATATATACATATATATATATATATATATATATATATATATATATATATATATAATATATATATGTACATATATATATATATACATATATATATATATAATATATATATATTTATATCTATATATATATATATATATATATATATATATATATATATATATATATATATATATACATATATATACATATATATATATATATATATATATATATATATATATATATATATATATATATATATATATATATTTATATATATATATATATATACATATATACATATATATATATATATATATATATATATATATATATATATATATTTATATATATATATATATATATATATATATATATATATATATATATATATACATATATATATATATATATATATATATATATATATATATATATACATATATATATATACATATATATATATATACATATATATATATATATATATATATATATATATATATACATATATATATATATATACAATATATATATACATATATATATATACATATATATATATACATATATATATATATATATATATATATATATATATATATATATATATATATATATACAGTGGGGTCTCGATCTATCGCTTTCCAAGGGACCGATTGAAATGAACGATAAATGCAGGAAAGCGATAGATGCGGAAACATAACAAAGCAATATGATCGTTGGGACTGGATAAAATGAACGACACATGCGGAAAAACGATGGTTCCGAAAACGATCGATCGAGATTCCACTGTATATATATATATATATATATATATATATATATATATATAATATATATATATATATATATATATATATATATATATATATATATATATATATATATATATATATATATATATATATATATATATATATATATATATATATATATATATATATATAATATATATAATATATATATATATATATATATATTATATATATATACACTCATGGACAAAAAAATTAGCGCACCAATAAGGAGTCGTCAAAATGAAACGAAATTTTACATACGTAATGACTACTTTGATATAAGTAAATGATAAGAAAATCAAAGAAAAAGGATAATTTATTTCAGAGAAAAGGGCAAAAGAACGGAGGAGTTAATACTCCGTTGGACCCCCTCTAGCGCGAATACGATCGGGCATTGAGTCATACAAGTTCTGTATGATGTCTTGAGACATTTCGTTCCATATTTGCTCTAACCTTGCCTCTAGTTCGTTCAAACTCGTGGAATGCCCAACTCGTCGTCCCAAATGATCCCAGATATGCTCGATTGGAGACAAATCTTGGGATCGGGCAGGCCAAGGAAGGGTAGTAACAGTGCGGAACCAGTCTTGTGACACCCTTGCCGTATGAGGCCGAGCATTGTCTTGTTGAAAAATGGCTCCTGGGAGCCGTTGCATGAGTGGCAACACATGTGGTTGCAGGATTTCATGAACATACCGCTGGGCTGTCATGGTGCCACGGAACAATACTAGGGGTGACCGTGTATTGTAGGCAATGGCACCCCATACCATCACACCAGCTGTGGGAGCGATGTGTCGCTGTACAGCAAAGGCAGGATTGAAGCGTTCACCACGGGCTCTCCACACACGAACACGATTGTCATCACTGCCGAGATTGAATCTGGATTCGTCGCTAAAGACGACCTGGTTCCATTCCGCCGCAGTCCAGTTTCCTCGTGCGCGGACGTAATGCGCAATCAAGCTGCATTTCTAATCATTTGCATATCTTCCCGACATGTACCTTCATTGCAAGTTTCGTTACGATCCCGCAATTATTTCTTGGTGCGCTAATTTTTTTGTCCATGAGTGTATATATAATAATTGAATACCATTGAAAACACCATTCACACACAGACACACGCACACCCACCCATATATATATATATATATATATATATATATATATATATATATATATATATATATATATATATATATATATATATATATATATATGGGTAGGTGTGCATGTGTGTATTTGTACTATATATATGAAGAACAGTTTTGCTATTGCTTTTCAATGGTATTCAATTATTCTTAACCTTCAATATTGTTTTGCAGACCTATTTTCCCCATAATCAGCATTTAGGCTAAAATACAACCAAAAAATGCATCAATCACTAAATTATCTTTATTGCCTTTACTGCTTCTGTTTTAAATTAGTCTTGTTTGAAATTTGTTTATTTTTTTTTCTGTTGTTTTTCTTTGTTTTTGTTGTTGTTTCTACTTACTTCTGTAAGACTTGTGCTGTACTTTGTGGTGCCAAGGACTGCCTTATTTATAAATTTAAAATAAAAATCATTAAATTAATCTATCACTATTAAAGCAGCTCTCTATTCACAACGTTAATCGATTTTACCTGTAAGGATCAAGAAATTATCTATTCATTGAACTAAAAATAGAATGTTAAATACCGCGAAAGTAGTCTTTACGCGTACTTCGTGGAATATCAAGCATATCAGTTTCTGAAAACTAGAAAATCAATAAAAATTCCCAGCCTATTTCCTTTTATGTAAGAAAAAAAAATATTAACCAGAGAGTTAATGTTGGACATTTATAGTTTGAATCAGACTTTCACCTACGCATTTTAGAAACCTCCCTCCCACACACACACACTCTAAAACTATCACTATTATTTATGTCTGAAATTTTTCCGCCCACATTAGTTTCAAAACTCAGCTTAATACGAATTTCGAAACCGATAATATTTCGAAATTCTTTTTCGCATTCAAAAGGCAATATACAATTCTACAGAAAAGATGTATTGATATCTGTAGAAATAGTGTAATCGATTTCTAGATCTGAAACAAAAATATTAAGCAATATTTGACTTATTTAGAATTGAACGATAAACTTTTGCTTAGCTTTCGCTTAAGGCAGTGGTCTTCAACCTTTTTACGTTTGCGGAACCCTACAGTTTAAATGAAATTTTCTTGGAACCCCAATGCAAAAAGTTACAATAATGGTATCTATGCTTAAGGTTAATCTGTTTTACTGAAACCATTAAAGATTCGCTCTGATATATAAAGTACATAATTCAGTTTAAGAAATTTAACAAAATCATTATAAAACCATTTTGATTCACGTTTTTATTGTCTACATGGGAAAAGGGAAACACATTATTTTAGGACCATGGTTTAAACAAACAAAACTAAATAAACTGAAATTAATAAAATAATAAAGGCTTGGTTGTGTCTCTTTCTGTCTGCAGAGCTGTTTCAAATCTGGAAAAATGGTAGTAATCTGCAAACGCATTTGAGGTTCCACATCTAAGGCGTTTCTATATTTAGTTTTTGTACTAACATATGTCGAAAAAGCTCTTCGCAAAGGTATGTAGTAACAAATGGCATGAGCATTTTCACAGCCTGATCAGACACCTCCGGATATTCTTTGTAAATATCCAACCAAAATTTAAATAATTCTTCTGGTTAAAATTTCGCCTTCAACGTTGAATCTTTTGATATTTCAATCAGTTGTTCTTTTTCTTTTAAAGGCAGATCATTATCTTCTTCTAGATTAAAATTTTTAAATGGATTTTGAATCCACATATATGACAATTCAGTTGACGGAAAATAATTTCTAAAAGTTTTCTGCAAATGGGATAAATGTTCTACAATCAATTTTTGAACGGCACTATTAAGAAAAAGCTCGTTTGATGCCAAGAAATCATTCAGTTTTTGAAGGCATTGCAAATCGTTTCAATTTACATATGTTTTCCATATATCGAGCTTCGAAATCATTGCTTCAATTTTATTATTAACTTTCAAAATATTTGTTGTTGTGGTTCCTTGCAATGAAATATTCATTTCATTCAAAATGGAAAAAAATGTCAGCAAGATATGCCATACTTTGCATCCAATTTTCGTCGCTTAATTTATCCGTAAATTCATGTTTATGTTCAATTAAAAGAATTCTTATTTCATCTTTCAGTTCGTAGAATCGATTTAGAAATTTTCCACGAGATAGCCAAAGTACCTCTGTGTGCAAAAGTAATGTCTTATGCTCACTAGATAATTCCTTACAAAGTAGTTTAAATAACCGGGAATTTAAATCTCTTGATTTGATGTAATTGACAATCTTAACTACATTATCAAGAACGTCTTTCAAATCAATGGGCATTCGTTTAATTGCAAGAGCATGACGATGAAGGCAACAATGAGAATGTTGTATGTGACTAGCTATTGCGTTTATTCGCAATATTGCATCTTTATTTACCCCGAACAACGATTTTGCACCATCGGTGCAAGTATGGAAGCATGAATCCTAAGATAATCTATGCTTTTCATATAGGCGTTGATCGTTTCAAAAATCTGTTCACCTGTAATCTTACCTGGAAGAGGTTTACACATGAGTAAATCCTCGTAAATAGTTGATTCGAAAACATAACGTACAAGAACAATTAATCCTGCTAAACTAGCAACATCCGTAGACTCGTCTACCAATGTTGCTGGTTTGGCAGTATTAATTGTAATGTTAATCTATGTGGAGATTTTTTTAAACGACATTAATTCTTTCTGACAAAAATCTAAAAGTCTAGCAACAGTTGTACAATACGTCTAGCAACAGTTGTATCAGAAATTGGCACACTATCAATTTCTTTTGCAAAATTTTCCCCAATTTTACACATAATTAAATCTTTAGCACAAGGTTTTATTAATTTTTCTCCAATCATGTAATCCTCTCCTGGTTTACCAATTCGATAACTAACGCGGTAGGAGGCTTCCAATGATGCCTTGTTATTATTCAACATATATTTTGAAAATTCCTGCCCTCTCCTTTTAAGCTCGTCTCATTTTCATTTAAAATATTCAATGCTTTTATTTTTAATTGTAGATGCATCGTCTTTAATTTTTTTTAAAATTTTGCTGGATTTAAACTACTATTAGTCACTTCCTTTTCACATTCGACACACAATCCATTTGGTTCATTTTCATTGCCAGTCCTATAAAATCTGTAGTTCAAATAAGAGTCGTTGTATTTGCGTTTTTTATGAATATTTTCTGTCGAAGGAACTTCCTTGTTGGTGTTAGGTCCTTTTTTTAAAGATAGAAGTCCAGAAGTTGAAGGTTCAGAAATGGTTTGTTTTGAAACATTATTTCCGGTTTCCGTAATTTCTTCATTATAATTATCTTTTAATTTTCCGGTCTTCAACCATTTATTCATTATATTTTTGGAAACAAATTCGTATAAAATAATTAATAAATAATAATTCACAAATTACAAAGAAAATGATTCTCTTTATAGAAAATGTTTTTGTCGAAATTGTACTGGAGCCAAATTTTATGTAATTGTAATTTGCAACAAAAGTTCTATTATAAATCAAACAGTTATTTTTTCATTCAGAGTTTCGGTTTTCGTTCCGAATTTTAAAAAAAATAACGATTTCGTTCAGGTTTGTCTCCGAATTTCGATAAAGCACAATTTTTTTTATTACCCTTTCGTATTATAGAAAAAACAAAACAACAAACAAACGGTATAACATTATGTCTAATTTGAAAAATTAAAATACCTTTTCTTTGAAAATCAGATAGTAATTCACTTCACAAGTAACTTTTATAAATATTAATTTCTGTTGTTTACCTTTAGTAGCAGTTAATCTGTAAAAGTTGTATTCGGCCTCAAGGCAAATAAATCGAGATGCGCGCTACAAGGCAAATCAGAACTGAACAACGATTTTCCTCTTCATGCACAGTAGATCAGCCCCTACCACTTTGTGCGCAAAAGTTAGGCCAGCGGTATACTGGTACAGGTAAATAATTAAAAAGCGTCACGTAACCCCTTATAACGTGTTACGGAATTGAGCCGCTAGAACCTGGCGGCTCTTCCAACCAACGTTAGTTAAGATTTGGGGGCAGGAATGCCCCAAACTTTACTGATAGCTAATAGTGCAGAGTCGTACTGGCTAGCAGGGAAGGTTGGACTCTTAATCTTTAGATATAGTCAGAGCAACGCTAGCTAGCTTTGTTGTGTGATATGCAAGATGTTAAAAAGACGTACGAAGGTTTAGGTAAAATAACAAATACATTTATTTAGTAAAACGACATTAAAGTGTCTTGTTTACAGACGCACTACACAGCTCGTAGTGTTATCCTAAAAAGTTGGCTTTGTCGTGTTCTTACCGAGGTGTGGAAAAATAAAAGAAAAATAACTCACAGGTGGTCGAGGCAAAGCTTTGCTATCGTGGTAAGAAAACACTTAAGGTAGATAGCGCCTTCCTGGCACAAAAACTATCCCGTGGCTACCTGCGGGCATGCAAGGTCGAGACGACTAGAGCATCAGTGCACTGCTGGCAAGTTGGTCGCCGCTTCCTAATACGGGTCCTCGGTAGAGCCTGGCTCGGTAAAATCGCTTCTCAGCAACTATCACTCAACCACACCGTCTAATACCACAGCGAATACTACATCGAATACCCCGTCTAAGTGAACGGGCTGGGTATTTATACCGGCGTCGACCGCCGCGCTCCCTCGTGGCAGGAGAATAGCAAAGTTAATTATGCTAATTTTACGTGATGTGCGTTGACGTCATTCTTAACTGATGGTATGGCGTCATCGTTGGATGAATGACGTCGTTCGGCTGGCATATCGCTGGTCATGACGCAACTGGCGTCTGACGATGCTTACACATTGCTGTGGAGGTGGGAAATGATGTAAATACATCGCTCCTGCTACGTGGCTGGAAGGTTAGGGGAAGAAGAGGAAAGCTAATCGGGATTTTCCCTAACAACTGCCCCCCCTTTACAGAAATGAGCACCAACACATGCACGTGGTTAAGTTACATGTTTTGCAAAACAATAAGGGTAAGTCGCTTGTATAAACATACAATAAATATTCTGTTGACATGTTTCTATAAAAATAGCTTATAATCCTGAACAATTATGCAATACAATTCAAAATGCAATATTCAATAGGCAAATAATATGCAATACAATTCATCAACAGGTAGGGCAAAGTATACACACGCAGTATTTTTTCAGACAAAAATTCAAAACATTCGTGGGCCCACTTTCATACACACAATCATGCGAAAAAAAACATTTGCGTATAACATACCCTCCGATGTTTAAATAGCATAAAACTTTGAGAATATATTAAAATTGATTACAATTTGCTTGTCACAAACAACGTACTAGTAAATATATTAAAGTATAGACACAGTACGGAAAAAATAGAAACAGTTATTGCTAGTATGTAGATATAAACACAATGCTAGATAGAGACATAAACGTGCATATATAAACACAGTACAGAATATATGCAATGGTAACGTTAGTATTAAATACACATGCGACAAAAATGCAGAATGTATAAACACATTACCACTGTATATCACTTAAGTTTAAATAAATTCGTTCCGCTCGGGTGAGTCCGGGACTTAGTGGCATTCTTATATTAAAAATGAGGGACTCACAAAAAAGAATTAATGCACACGAAAAAGGCCTCCCTCCAGTAGTACTCCTCCAGAAAATTTCCCCCAAGAGCTCTGGCAGATTACATTTTCACCCCCAACGAGACGTAACAGGGGGCCGCTCGCTCTCAGGATCCCTTTCCTGAGGGTACTTACCGGATTCCAGCGGACAATTAAATTGGTCTCTCCCAAGCGAAACGACGAAAAGGGACAAAACACACCACTCGTGCGTGGTAAAACAAACTGACCCAAGGTGGCCTTCAAACACTTTAAGCGAACCCCTCCCAAATTATGTGGGAGAAAGAAGGTTCTCATAGAACTAACCCGAAACAATGGCCGTTAGTTCCGTAAACAGAAAATAATGGAAAGTAATATAACTCATAAATTAATAACCGTCCTAGTCTCAAGGATAAGGTTTATTTTAAGGAAATTCGGTTTATTAGAGTTAGGAATTTACTTTAAGTTTATAGCTTTCAAGTTTCTGATTTAAAAATTATTTGTTTAAAGGCTGAAAAGTCTGTTTTTGTTTTTGGTTTTGTGAACGGATCTGCTAGATTCTTTTTGCTAGGCACGAATTTTATCTCGAAAACTTCTTTTAGAAGGAGATCACGCACAAATAGAAGCTTTATATGAATATGCTTAGTGCGACTATTTTCAATCGGCGATTTTAAGAAGTCTATTGCAGATAAGTTATCCGTTCTGATAAGGGGTTTGGATCTAGTTAGCTTGATTATCTTCAATTTTTCGCATTCTTGCATTATACGGTTGATCCACAGTATTTCCTTGCAGGTTTCTATTATGGCCATGAATTCAGCTTCCATAGTTGACAGCGCTATGGCCTTTTGCTTGCCAGTTCGCCAGAATATAGGCGATTTATCTAGTAAAATGAGTTGACCGGAAATTGAAACTCGGTCGTCTCGATTGGCGGCAAAATCGCTATCACTGTAAGCTGTTAATTCATTAGAGGTAGAGGAAATATTTAGCTTTAAATTTTTTGTACCTATTACATACCCTAATAGCTTCAATAGACCGTACCAGTGAGCAAATCCTGGGTTAGACTGAAACTGACTGAAGATATTTACCGCATACGCAATGTCGGGTCTAGTTCGACTTGCGATAAATGCTAAACACCCTAGGATATTTCGATACGGTAGTTTTGATATTTCCGTTAATTCAGGTTCAGATGTAGGGCTTTGTAATTTGGTATATATTGTTCCTTTAGCTATGGGTAAGGATACAATTGGGATATTGAAGGTTTTGAAGCGTTTAGCAACTTGATCTATGTATTGGGTTTGATGAATGAAAACTTGTTTTCGATTGAATTCAAATTCAACCCCCAATAACTTAGAAGTTTGGCCAAGTATTTTAATGTCGAAACACTTCTGCAGGATTTTAACTGCTGCTTCAATATGGGTTTTAGTTTTTCCAAAAAGAACTATATCGTCTACGTATAGGAGTAAAATTAGATTATTTGATAAATGGTAAACACAGTTAGCCCAGTTAATTTTCTTAAAATTATTTTCAAGTAATATATTCTCGATTTCATAAAACCATACCCTTCCGCTCTGGTGTAAGCCATAAAGGGCTTTCTTTAGTAGACAGAGGTAGCTTTCTTTTCCTTTTTCTACGAAACCGGGTGGTTGGGTAATCGTAATGGTTTCAGATAAGGGTGCGTATAAATACGCGCATTTGATGTCTAACTGGAGGTGATACCACTTTAGGTTGGAAACTAGCATGGAGAAAAATAGGCGTATAAGGGTGAAATTGACTACATGTGAAAAGGTTTCATCATAGGATTCTCCCTTTACCTGTTTGTAGCCTTGTGCTACGAGCCTCGCTTTGTATCTTACCACATTTCCATGCTCATCAGTTTTGGTTGTAAAAACCCACCGACAACCGAGAGGCTTGTACTTTGAGTGTGGCGGCACTAGGCTCCATGCACCCCTTTCACTTAACACTTTTAATTCTTCTTCCATCGCTTTCTTCCATAGCTTAGATTCTTTACTTTTGAATGCTTGTTTAAAGGTTTTCGGGATGACTACAGTTTCTAGTCATGCTGTGTCAATCTCACTTTCGGAAGTGTCATAGGCTGAAAAGTAGTTGATTTCTTCATTTTCCGTCTGACTTTCAGATTCCAGATCGCTATCATCGTCAATCACCTGTCGCTGAGGGGTTGGAACAGGGCCCGTCCTACCATTCTTACCGCTAAAGTTGAAGTATTCAGGCTGGTACTCAATTTTATGCTTTTTACAGTATTGCTTGAGTTCTTTGAGGCTTCGCAATATGTGGCTCTTGCCCCCTTGCCTTTTAACTTCTCGATAATATATATCGGTCCGCTTTCCATCTGGTCTCGGAACGGCTTCCCTTGTCCACTTAGCGACTCGGAGTCTAGGTGTTTGGACGTATAGTTCTCTGTCTGATTCGTCTTCACTTGCTTCATCAGTTTGAACTGCATCACTAGGGCCTGGTCTGGGATCCTGCTGGTAACACCGGGTATGTACTCGGCGCGAATCCATATGTGGGATTACCACCGTCTCAAGCTCCGGGTTGTGAAGTGAGTATATGGTAGTTTCTGGATGGTCGCCCAGCACTGCTCCATTGTTAGTCTGCTTAGCTTTCAATTGCTAAAAATTTAGTTCATCTTCAGCAAAGCTAACATTCCGGGTTTCGACTATTCGCCCAGTTTCTGGGAACAACACTCTGTACCCTTTAATCCTACATGCGTAGCCTACAAGAACTCCCTTATTAGCTCTGGGATCAAATTTGGTTCGGTGTTGCTTCGGCACACCCACAAAACAAACTGACCCGAATGGTTTAAGGTGACTAATGGAGGGTTTGAACTTTCCGTATTTCTCAAACGGTGTTTTCGTCTGGTTTCTACGGCACACTCTATTCCAATTGTAGGCCGCATAGCGGACGGCTTCTGGCCAAAATTTTACTGGAACCTTACTTGAATTTAGGATCGTGCGGAGGGTATTCCCTATTGTCTGGTTCAACCTCTCTGCTACTCCATTCATTTCAGGCGAATAAATATCGGTAAATTCGTGGGCCACACCATTCGTACGGCAATACTCTTGGAATTGTGAGTTGTCAAACTCCTTACCATTGTCAGTTCTGATAGCTTTGAGCTTAGTTGAAAGGAATCTTTCGGCGCGTTTCACATGATTTAAAAAGGTGGGAAAAGTAGCTGTCTTATCTTTAATCGGATACAGGGCGATTTTCCTTGAGTGATCATCGGTGATACTCAAAAAATACCTCTCTCCTGCATATCCCGTCGTTGAAGCAGGTCCCCACAAATCTAGATGTAAAAGTTCTAGTGGTTTTGTTGACCTAGTTTGGCCGATTGGTTTAAATGTCACCCGTTTAGCTTTATTTAACCTGCAATCCTCGCAAAAAAGTTTGGATGATTTTACCTCCTGAGCACCCCTGACACTTTTATTTGTAAAAGACTGGCTGATTAGTTCAGGGTTCATATGGCCCATACTGCGGTGCCATCTGCTCAATGCACTGGCAGGTTTTTGATTACTTTTGCTTAGGGTATTTCGTTTCTTTCTAGCTGTAGTCTCATAAGCCTTACCTTTCTTCGATCGAGTTTCTTTCTCGTGTTGGTAAGCTTTCTTTCTCGCAGCTTGTTCTGGGGTTAGCTGCTGTTTTGCATAAAAAATTCCCCCCTGTTTGCGAGCTGTGAAATAACCTTTTCCATCTTTATCGTAAACGTGGAGTTGTCCATTTCCCCCTTCAAAAGTAAATCCATCTTCGTCAAGTAAAGGTAATGAAACTATGTTGCGCCTTAGAGATGGTACATACAATGCACGCATAAGCGTAATGGCGCGTTTCTCGCCCTTACAGAGTAGGTCGACTGGCCCTCTTTGCTTGATAGGGATAGGCTTTCCCCTAGTAGCAACTGCTAGGCTCCTGTCATTTACGTCCTCAAGGGGTCCATCAAATAGGAATTTATCCTTACAAAAATGATGGGTTGCCGCTGAGTCGACGACCCAGTCACCTGGATTACTGTGAGATGTAAATAGGGCTTCTACAGTATAATGGCTCTGGGGTTTTTCCTTATTTGGTGAGTTTCGCCGGAACGAGCGTTTAGATTTTCTACGCCCCGGTGATTTCCCACTTGGGTATTTCCCAAAATGGACTTGTTTGTTGGGAGAAGGGCTTCTTGATGGAGTTTTCGGTCGGAAATTGTCTTTATTCCAACTTCGAGAATTATGCCGACCCGAAAAGGTGTTCTGCGTTTCGCAAGTAGCGTTTTCACGCTTATCCTGTCTCTGCACGCTAATTCGGGTTTCTTCGGCGACTAGTTCAGTTAGAATGGCTTCAAATTTAAATTCCGCATCTTTCCAACGAAGTATAGTTTGCACTAAGTGATCAAACTCCGATGGTAAGTACCGGATTAGCTGGAAACAGAGGTAAGTCTCATTTATTTCTTGGTTTATTCCCTTTAGGCTTTCGTTTAACTTGCGGATTCGTGCCGCGAACATGTTAATTTTCTCGCTAGCGTAGGGCTTACAATTAACCAGTTCGGTAAATAACTGCATGTGCCGGCTACGACTGTCAGGCTGAAAATGCCTATTTAGGGTTGACCATGTGTCCTGGGGGGTGGTACAATGTTCCACGACCGACTTAAACGCAGGGGATAGGTTTAAAAAGATTGTAGATAAAGCGAGTCGGGTTCTTCGTTCAAAGTCCCTTACCTCAGCTAAATTTTCCGCACTTGCTATCGGTTTGGTTTCGCGGTTATTCACAATGTCCCACGCATTAAGGGATATTAGTACAAATTTAATATCTGCTACCCAGGTATGGAAATTTTCCTCGGTCAATTTATCTATAGCCATATGGGGTTGTAAAGAGGCCATGTTTTAAGTTACAAGTACAGTATGTAAATCTATATATATATATAAGCATATAAAAAAAATGCAAGACAGTATTTAAAACACTAAATATTATATATATATACAAATAGGCCCCCCCCAAATATAGAATTTCATAAATTCAGGGCCTTTACCTTTTGTTTATACCTTCGACGCTTAGCTTCTCACATATCACAAAGCTTTCGCGTTGTGCTCTGCTATTTTAGATCAAAGTCACCCTCAAGTTAAAAAAGTAGTTTACGAACTTAACTTTAGGGCCTGCAGCCCATAACCAAAATGTTACGGAATTGAGCCGCTAGAACCTGGCGGCTCTTCCAACCAACGTTAGTTAAGATTTGGGGGCAGGAATGCCCCAAACTTTACTGATAGCTAATAGTGCAGAGTCGTACTGGCTAGCAGGGAAGGTTGGACTCTTAATCTTTAGATATAGTCAGAGCAACGCTAGCTAGCTTTGTTGTGTGATATGCAAGATGTTAAAAAGACGTACGAAGGTTTAGGTAAAATAACAAATACATTTATTTAGTAAAACGACATTAAAGTGTCTTGTTTACAGACGCACTACACAGCTCGTAGTGTTATCCTAAAAAGTTGGCTTTGTCGTGTTCTTACCGAGGTGTGGAAAAATAAAAGAAAAATAACTCACAGGTGGTCGAGGCAAAGCTTTGCTATCGTGGTAAGAAAACACTTAAGGTAGATAGCGCCTTCCTGGCACAAAAACTATCCCGTGGCTACCTGCGGGCATGCAAGGTCGAGACGACTAGAGCATCAGTGCACTGCTGGCAAGTTGGTCGCCGCTTCCTAATACGGGTCCTCGGTAGAGCCTGGCTCGGTAAAATCGCTTCTCAGCAACTATCACTCAACCACACCGTCTAATACCACAGCGAATACTACATCGAATACCCCGTCTAAGTGAACGGGCTGGGTATTTATACCGGCGTCGACCGCCGCGCTCCCTCGTGGCAGGAGAATAGCAAAGTTAATTATGCTAATTTTACGTGATGTGCGTTGACGTCATTCTTAACTGATGGTATGGCGTCATCGTTGGATGAATGACGTCGTTCGGCTGGCATATCGCTGGTCATGACGCAACTGGCGTCTGACGATGCTTACACATTGCTGTGGAGGTGGGAAATGATGTAAATACATCGCTCCTGCTACGTGGCTGGAAGGTTAGGGGAAGAAGAGGAAAGCTAATCGGGATTTTCCCTAACATAACGTTCCGCGGAACACAGGTTGAATACCACTGGCTTAAGGTATCCGACTACGTTCGTAGCGCTTTTTTAGAAACACATGGTGTAGTCATACTTTAAATACAGTTTTGGATTTAATTCTGATAAAGATTAATGAGAGAGTGTCAATTTTTAAAATAAACTTCTATGTTTTTTTTCAAAATCGTTAAATATATGCAGAATTTTAAGGAAATTTTAAAAAAAATTCAAAAATGCTACATTAAAAACAGTCAATCTCACCTGAATAAAAGTTATACCACAATAAACTACATGCTTTTATCTAGAGAACCCACTAAAAGTTCGAAATTTTATTAAGAAATGAATATTTTACAACTACTCGAATATTTATTATGAAATTTTTGCCAATTTTCAACGTTATTATTGATATAATAGGTCATAAATTGGAAAATATTCATTCAATCCAAAATATTTTAGTACATCCCCTAGAAAGCAATATATAGGTTAGGTACACAAAATTTCACAAAATTCAATGATAATATTTTGTTATCACTTTTGAAGTGATCAGAAAAAAGGGTCATATCTCAATTTTGAGAAAAATGCATTTTAAGTTTTACATGTGCTTAGAATTACAGGCTATGTGACGTAATTTAACGTTGCCACACATTTTGCAAAAATTTTCTTACTTTAATTATTTCATTAAAAGTTTACTAAAATTATATTAAAAAATTAAATTCTGTCTGTACTAATTGTTAACAGTTTTCTTATAACGTACAGACAAAAATAAACCTGTTTTGTATAGCTAAATAACTGATCTATCCAATTAAAGAATAAAAAAAAAAAATTTCTGACCCTCGTAAATTAACCGTACTTAAAAAAAGTTCTATGCTGTTTATTGCAAATGTATCAGGGGCCATTAATAAGATAAAAAGTAGTATTTGGCTTGTGTTTAGAGGAAATTTCTGAATTTTAGTTGGTACCCTATTAAATTTTGTTTTTGTTCTCGCTTTAATTTAATATTTCGTGTGTATTCAAAATATTTCGTGTCCCATCTCACAGGGGTGGAAAAGAAACTGTTTTTAGAATTCAGATGCGGGTTATTCGATGCTTGTAAACTAATAGAACAGAAATTAACGCACCCTCGAAGTGAACACGCAGCGAGTCACACTGGTCGTAGTCACAAAGGTGATCGAACTGCGATCAGGCATTCTGGTCTCTTTATGGCCTTGAGGGGACTTTCCTCTAGACCAGGGGTTCCCAACCTTTTTCCTACTCGACCAGGCCCTGATTTTTAATTAGGCCTAGTAGGCTCGGGCCTAGGGTCCCCCCAAAAATTTTTATTTTAAAAGAAAAAGGAAGAATTCTCAATTCAATTTTTTTATTTTACCCTTTTTAAATTTTTTTTTATATATCCTTTCAAATTTGATTGCTTGGTTTATCATACGTATAGTTATATGTATAGTTCATATGTAAGTTATAGTGTATATAAGGGATTAATAAGTTTTTCTGGTTGCATTGTATTGGTGTTTTATGATGAAGTTAATGTTGTATTGCTTTTTGATATTTGATAATGTTCTAGGCTTCTACTCTTCAAATAGCCAATTCTTGGTACAATGGTACTTTCGCAATGATTCATGATTTTTTTGTGTGTCAATTTTGGAAATTTTACGCCCACAGTGTTAGGGGGCCCTACATCCCGAGTTGTGCCTCTATCAAGAATTTTCTAAATCGGGCCCAGTACTCGAACCCTTTTAAAAGAATGATTATCCTCATTTCCCTCACATTTTTCTCTATAATATACAGCATACAACATAATTATGATACTTATAATTGCACAAAAAACACTTAAAGATAACAATTTGACTAAGAATATGAACAAAAAATTAGAAGAAGTGGTTCATTAGGTTTATGTTTTATTTTTTTGTACTATTTTAATTTTTAATTTCATAAATATAAACAAGATTTCAGAAACATTTATTGTAATTGCACAAAATTTCTATTTCAATTAATGTGGTGGTTGTGCTTGATACATTGATATAATTTATTTAATGTTTGGCCTGAAATTGCTTATTAACGTATAGTCAAAATAACTAACATAACGAATATAAATATATATTTTACTAAACAATTTTACTGACTTATATGTAATTATAATATAATTTCATTCGACACATACAAAAGCGTGATGACTTTCGACTTTAGATGGGTGGATCTCTCCGCCCTATGCAAATCTGGGTTTATACATATTGAAACGGATATTATTATCTAATAATTACATTCCTAAAAATTTAAATTGAATTTTAAAACAGAAAAATTTACCCTGTTGGGAATCCCTGCTCTAGACGTCCTCATGTGACGTCACATACAAGTCAAAATGACTCTCAGTAAAGTCACATCATGACACTATGACTTAGCGCTATATTTACATCGCCGTGGCATGGCTGTGTACTTCACCTGCACTTATTGTGACTGGAAAGTGATGACGATTCCGGTTACGGTGCTGTGAGGGTAAAGTAATGGCCATTTTTTTCGGTACGAAGGCTTCTCTGATACAGTCTAACACTTAAAGAGTCATTTCCTACCGTCCATAAACATTTATTTATACCTACCGAAGATGGAAAATTTTAGATGCAGGGGGGAATGTGTGCACATTGCACAAGGTTTAGAAAAAGAGTGAAGTGCACTATTCGAGAAAATTTTTTGCTTTACGCGCTTTGAATATAGAATACTAATCAGTTCGAATCCTAAGAAACGTCATTAAATGCACTATCTAGGTCGGATATAGGCACTTTAAAACTTCAGACAGAAAAGTCCTTCTAAGAGGTCAGATGGTGAGAAAAGGTAAGAACTACCCAGATGTCGTCCCTGGGAATGCTCGGTCTAAATTGTGCTAGCACCTGGATAAATCGGACTCCAATCCTTGTAGGACCACTAAAATACGGAGCCACATCACTCAGCCCACAACTGTATATGGACCTGGTCTGAAATGCTGGGCCAAGGAACATAAGTCAGAAAACCCCACACAACGCAGTATGGAATACAAGGGATACTTTGGATAACTGATCATAATGTTTGTAAGATAACTCCTGCTCTGTAAGCAATCCACTCGGCATGGCTTGAGCTTTAGATTTTCTGACCATTCTGATACCAAACAAGATTTCTGGTACCTGTGGCGTACCGAAGTGTGATTGTATATCAGCAGCCTGTTGGGTCAAAGCACATTTTCGATACCCTCTATATAATAAAATACTTAAAATTATTAATATTTTTTTTTACTCTAATGCAGCGGTTCCCAACCGGTGGGTCGCGACTCGATCCTAAAACTATCAGAAACCATCGAATAAACTATCAGAAAAGATAAGAAAAAGTGCTTATATTTTGTCAAAGTGCTTATATTTTGTCAACCATTTTCAAATCAGAACACAAATTGTTTATCAATAATCAATCTGTATCTTCAAAAAAGCATATATATATATATATTTGCAATATTTGATGGTAAATTATATATACATAAGGAAGGGATACGATACAAATAAGGTTTTTTACTCCACCATGGACCGATGGACCGTGGAGGTATTCTGATAAGGAAAGGTGGGTCGCCAGCTGATAAAGGTTGGGAACCACTGCTCTAATGTATTACAGTGTATTGTTTCCATAAATACAATATTTTAAACCAGTAGTAATTTTTACTTTGAGAAAACTTAGTGCATTTAAGCTGAAAGTTTCAGCATTTGTCGTTGTCGAGAACGTCCCAGTTACCTTAATTTTTTCTCAGGGGTCACAAAGACTATTTATTGGTTTTAATATAAATTATGATTAAAAGTGAAGCAGTAGTTAAGGCCAAGAATGCAAATTACGAAAAGTGTAATTAGTTATTCACGACCATTGTCTTTATTTATGGTATAACAAATTGCTTCGTTAAAAGTTGTCGTTGAATCTAACTTATTTTGTTGTTAGACACCATTTGTTTAAAATATTATTTAATAAATGGGATTGGATTTTCTACTTTACCCTATATTCCCCAATGTAGTAAATTTGTATGTATACAAATGACGTGCTATAATAATAAGTCTAATGTGTTCAATTCCAGTTTCAAGATCAATAAACCTTGAAGTAATAATTAATGTTTGGGGTCATTACGCATGTGTTTGGCGTCCTTGGTGTAATCGCATCCATGGATAAGGGCTACCTTTTATAACTCCCTATATAATACTCCTTATATACCTACCTATTATTAAACCACTAAAACGGAAGTTAAAGAAAGATCTGTACAAAACTCACGAAACAGTCTATAACGGATGATCTTTAAGAACTGTTCCAGAATAAGTGAATGTTTTAGCCTTAATTTTAGAACACCTTCACTGTACAGGAGTTTTGCTCTTTTTCGTATGAATGAACATTGCTGTAAAGATTTAGTAAAATACCACCTTAAACATATAATTGTTCAACATTATTTTTTCTCTCATGCTTTGAAACATTTTTATTCATACATTATTCATATCCTTCTTTAAATTCTAGTCTTTCATCCAATCGGTAAACTTTTTAAGAATTTACTCACACTTAAAAGAAAAAAAGCGCTGATTAATATCGTTCGTACATGTAAGTTGTCTAGGCGTTAAATATTTATTTTTTCAAGTGTATATCTTATCCAACCTTATCAATTATTTCGTTCTTTATTAATTCTAACTATATTTAATTTCTAGTTTTTACCGTGAAGAGACAAAATTGAAACAAAAGAATCCAGTCTTTCAAATTTGCATTTAAAAGTATTCAGTCTTGCATTAAAATATATTTCTACGTTTAGTCATGAGTAATTATTTTCCAATACGGCATGTCCTTTGTTCGGGGACATTTACCCAATCACACTGCGAATTTGTTAGCTACTTTATTATGGGAGCACAATATAAGGGAATTATCACTTGTCCTTAATGGAGGTACAAAACAGGAACATCCATGCTATATCCGGGATTCGATCTAGAGCCCACTTTATAGAAGCTCGAGACTCTAACTAAGACGAATTTTCTTTTGGTGATTCGAATTGAAAAATGAGGCAGCCATAAACCATAATATACGAGACTCAGTGGAAAATAATTTACATACTCACAATTATATGAAAAAATAGTCGCTGTTTTGTTTCAAGGTTTATTTTTCAATATTTATATTTAGAGGATGGATTGATGCCTTAAGTGAAACATACTTCTCTGTTTCGTTTAATGCACCAATCTTTAAAATTTATTTTAATTACAACTCTTCATTATCCCCCAAACTATGATCTTTTAGAATTTCAATGTAAGACTTGCTTTGATTATGGTCTTTCGTTTTTCCTTTAATCTATGCTTTATAGCTTTTTTTAACAGGAACTGTGCAACAAAACAAAATTTTGAAATAGGATGCCTTTGTTATTTACATGTCTTTACAACCCTGCCCCCCAACCAACCAACCAACACCCACACACACACACACATCTATGATGCTTCAAGTCTTATAAGGACTATATGAATGCAAAATATACAACATTCAAAAGTTCCGAAAAATTTTAAGACCGACTTCACCCTATACTTTTAATTTCGTCGTCATTATTGTTTATGAAAGTAAATAAATAATCGCAAGTAACTTTCTGCATTACTTTAACATTTAGCGTATAAAGTTCAGTTCTTTGAAATGATCGCTTACAAATTCGTAATATTAAATCCATATTTGAAAAACTATGTAAAAAAATAGTGACGTGAAAGAAAAGTTTTATAGATACAAAAAAAATTACACTTTTTTTCCTTGATTAGAGAGCGCTTTAAGAACAAAATATCCCAAAACGAATGCCTGTATAAGAATCTACAACGCTAAATATTGCTTTTTAATTCTCTAATATCCATGAGTAGCAGCAGGCTGTACATCTCTAACTTCAATCAATTTATTTCAGAAAGGAATTTTGCTGAATTTGCTATTTTTAAAAGAATAAATCTAAAATTCCTCACAATATATAACTATGAAATTTTGTAGAGCGTCCCTTTGTACTGTTTTCTTCAAACTATCTACAGGAACTTTGATTTTAAAAATTAGAGAACTTTGATTTAAAAACTAGAAAAATATTTTCCCCGAAAGAAATTTTTTTCGCTTTAAGTCGGATTTAGAATTTTTTATAGACCCTGAAGATAGATTTTTTGTAAAAAACGTTATTTTTGTATACAAAAGGGAAAGATTATACAAAAGAAAGTCTTATTTGATTTTATTGATCAAAAACTAAGCATGATTTAACGTTTGAATTAGATTTTTTTATAATGTTTTTTCAGTCTGTAAATTTTTTTTCAAATTATTCGAGTGTTTTATATGTTTAAAGAATAATCTTTATGTAACGAAAGATTTTCTGACAAAATCATTATCATTACAAAATATTTTTTGAATTAAAAGAAAAAAAATTGTCTCCAATCCCCTTAAAAAGAATAAACAAACGAAACGAGATAAAAATTAAAACATATATGCTACAAACTATCCATATGGTGCCACATTAAAACCATTATATTGGTTTTGTAGATAAAAAAAACTTTTTATAAAACTAGGTTCTATTTGTAACTAAATTGTTGCTGTTTTTTGAATGGTACTAAGCAAATATTCATTTATAATAACTAATTAGACATGACACGCAGAATTTTTTAGTCAGACTTAAAAATAAATATATTGGTTCGTCAAAAATTAGGTATGTTCATAGAAAATTCACGCTTAGGCAGGATGAATCTAGTGCACCTAATTTTTTTTTTAAAAAGGTAGCTGGAGGATCTCATTTTTATTGTTACATCTTCGAGGTGTTATATAGCATATTCAGTGATATGATGACATTGACAGCATCATACTACGAAAGAAATCACCTTAGTAAACATGAAGACTACCATATAGATGGTCTCATTTTTAAAGATATATATTTTAGGGATTATGTTAATCATATGGTATACAGATATGGACAGCGGTATTTAACCTCCATACTATGAAAATGAGATCTTGATAAAATTGTGATCACTTTTTTAAAGAAAGATATGGGGAATTTTATTTTTGGCATTGCACCTTTTAGTTATAATCAGAATTCTGAGATATATACAGACTAATGATTATATTCCTACCATAATGCTACGAAATAGGGTTTCCTGGAAGATGGTAATAGCAGTGATAACTTTTTTGTTTAAAAAAGAGATTGAGATTTTATTTTTGGCGTTGTATTTTTCAGGTATAATCAGAATTCTGAGATATATACAAAATAATTATATTCATATCATAATGCTACGAAATAGGGTTTCCTGGACGATGCTATGTAATAGCAGTGATAACTTCTCAGTTTAAAAAATAGATGGGGATTTTAATTTTAGCATTGCATCTTTCAGGTACAATTCGAGTGCTGAGATATATACAGACTAATGATGATATTCATATCATAATGCTACGAAATATAACTTCCTGGAAGATACTAATACCAGTGATAATTTCTTTGTTTAAAAAAAGAGACGGGGATTTTATTTTTGGCAATGCATCTTTCAGGTACAATCCGAGTGCTGAGATATATACAGACTAATGATGATATTCTTATCAGAATGCTATGAAATAGAACTTCCTGGAAAATGCTATAACCAATGATAACTTCTTTGTTTAAAAAAAGAGATGAGGATTTTCATTTTTTGAAATTATATTTTTGAAGTATCGCCTGAGTGCGAGATACACACATGTGTGGCTGTTGCTAACGCTGTAGGCACTTTGTCTATTACAACATTCACCCATCCACACCGCGAATTGGTTCGTTTCTTATTATTGGAGCACCGTACTGTTGAGCCAACATGAACCCATAATCTCATCCTCATTCTCTCACAGGCGGGAATCGAACCCACAACCTGGCAGTAGTGGTATTCAGATGTCTGCCCTGGTAGAACTGTTACCGTCAAGTATTAAAGAGCTGAGAACACTGCAATATCTAGGTTTGCCAGTGGTCACTTGAGGTGCCTAAAATTTTCTAGAGAAAACAAAACTTTACCCACTTGTAAAAAGTGTAATACTGAGCAGGCCCCTCTGGCCACATCCTAACTTGCTTAAATTTATCTAGGGAGGACTTTATTACCTATCCTCGCCCATCAATGGACCTCCTGGGGATTTATGGGTTCATGGATATGGTCTAGCGCTGCTGTACGAGGAGGGATTAGACACAACAACAAAAACAAGGGCATTCAGAGAACGCCTGTGGATGTAACCACTGCGGCTCCGGTCGGCAGAGACACAGATATTTATGCTGATATTCATAACATCCATTTTGTACCATGGAAAATATCATAAAACAAGGATATTAATAAAAGATTTTTCCTTATCACCGGTAAGAAGAGGTAGAAAAAAACTTTATCCATATTTCTGACACTTGAACCATAACCATCCAGTAGAGTTCAAAGGACAAGAAAGGAAGTCGGACGACATGGCCTATTTTCGATAGGCAGCATCCTAGATAAATAGGCAAAAAGTGTAATACTGAGGTAGAAAAAAACTTTATCCATATTTCTGACACTTTAACCATAACCATTCAGTAGAGTTCAAAGGACAAGAAAGGAAGCCGGAAGACATGGCCTGTTTTCGATAGTCCGAATCCTAGATAAATAGGCTATGGATACATCCCATTAAATGGGAATCGGGGACGCGTGGAAAGTGAAACCTGTTAGCTGTCTCAAACTAATTTTAGGAATTTGAAGTTGAAAATTAACGCTATATGCCTGCCTAACGTAAGATGCTGATTGCTCCTGTTTGTGATGGTGGAAAAAAGGAACCAACAAAAGCCGAGACACTAAAGTCAGTAAATCTGATAAAGTAGCAGTTAAACGTTAAGAATATCTTTATATAAATATAAAAAAAACTGCAACCCAGCGATAACAAATACATTTTGAGTAGGCTTAACAGAGTTTGGTGATGGAGAATATCACTATAAAAATAACGGGGAACTTACTGCTGTAAGTTTGAATGTCCTATAAAGTTGCATATTTAAGGGTTTTATACAAGACAAAATCTTCTTGGAAATAAATAATATATGAGGGTTACAAGAAAATATTCAGAAATTTATTTCAAATACTTATTTTAAAAAGTACAAAACTATGATGATTTAGACGATTATCCCTGACTTTTCACCGATACTTCTCCACACCTTCTTCTGTTAAAATAATAAAATATAACACTGTAACGACTGTTTCTGTGGTACAGTTTTCGGAGTCTCGTCTTCTGACTTAAAGACCGGTATTCTAAAAAGTGAAGTACCTTGGCTTTGAAGAAAATCAGTTATTTTGAATGACCCATTTATTCTTGAGGCCAGTGACAAATAATATTTTCCCGTAGAACAAATTTATGTCTTTTACTTTAATCTCTAGTTGGCATTGAATTCATTTTCATGATAAATATATGTCAAATACTTCCAAAAAATCCACCACTGTTGTTTCCATTTGTCGGGATCCATTGTAACTATCATTTGTTAGGACTTGGAATGGATTCTCAACTCCTAATCCTAAAGCCTTACTTTCCTAATCAAACTACCCTGGCTATTGTGCTATATCTTTATTGGTGTTTTTCTACCTGCTAAAAGCACGATAATTTGCAAATATTCAGTTATTATCTGTATGTAATTTAAATTAAATCTTACCACAAACAATATAATTTTTTTCAGTATGCGCAAAATGTTGATGTTATTGTACTTATACATAAATTAATGTCTGTGTCGTGCGGTGCGAGGTTGTCACTAATTATCAATATGGTATTTGAATATGTATTATGGATCCAAAATATAGGAAGATTTAATTGATTTAATATAGTGCCGTAAACTAACGCGAATGGAATACGGCAATAACAGTTACAAGTGTGCAAAAATATATCTGAATGAATTGTTACATTACTCTCATATTCACATGCTTTATCAGAGGGAAGAGATGTGAACTTCTCAACCAATAATTTCTATGATAATACTAAATGCGAGTTCCACTTTTGTGGCATTTATGATCGTAATGTAATCCATGTCGATTTTTTTCACACCGTTAAATTATACAATTTAATCAAAAAGGATCTAATAAAGGTTGTTGGATGAGGTAGGCTTTTCCTACACACTTCTTATCCTTTTGGAAAACTTTTTAATGAACAGGAAACAAACTTGAGACCTCCTTTCAACCCGACAATTTATTGTATCGGCCATTTTATGTGACCGAATTGGGCTCACTGTAACCTCTTATCTTGCTCCGTGATATGCTATTTGTTTTATATTGACACTCTCCGTAAAAAAAAGATTTTAAACTGTCATATAAATTATTTTATTTTCCTATTTACCGTACCAAAACAAATAATTTTCGATTCAGCAGTATTTCTTTTATTTCTACTACCAACGACGCATTAAATTGATAAAAAGAAAATGGCCTGAGTGAAAAAGAATAAGAAAATAACAATGTAATAGCTTTCGAGAATAATTGTTCAATACGTCTGTTCTTTCATTGAAAACAATAAAACAATTTTGCGATGCCATTGGAAGAAATAAAATAAAATACTAATGTATTCTAAGAGATTTATGTTTAATGCTATAGCTTCCGTTGAAATATAAAAATGAATTGTACATTTATTATTTGCGTCATATTTCGCAATTGTGTAATAGTACGTTTAGATTGAAAGCACATTACGTAGTTCTGAAACATGGTCATAATATTTAAAAGGTCGGAAAAAATATTCGAAAGAAGAAAGAATGAAGAAAGAATTTTAACAATAAAACCAAATTGTTATTGATATCTTAATTAAATATGAACACAAACGTAATAAAATAGTTTAGATATAATTGCATTAGATACAATTACAGTTACATATACAAATGTATCTATGGAGATAACTTTAATTAAAAGAAGTATGAGATATAGTAATTATACTGCTAGAGTTACCATCTACTACAGTAAGGGGAATTATTTTTCGGAATGATTTTTGCAACAGAGCTGAAAGAAAATGACTTCAGAATTGAATACTGTCGCTGTCAGGGGAATGCACTAGGTTAAAAAATATCCCCGTAAAAGCAGTTCAGCGTATTTTCCAAAATGTAAGAAACCACGGTCATAAGCATTAGAGACTTTTCGTTTTATTCTTGAATAAATTTATTAATATATTTCCTTAAGTAGTTAATTATGTATTCAGAAGAAGATAATGAAATTGGTCCAGGCAGAAGAAAGGGTGTTTGATAGGTATATTTCACATATAAAATAATCTTAAATATTCTTTATTTTCCACTGTTCACATTCAGTTAGAAGGATTCTATAATAAGATCGAAACAAAAAACCTTGGAAGTAAAAACAATGTACTTTGTTAAAATTGTCATATCATCTTTTTTACAACCCCTCAACTCTAAAAACGCAATTCAGTAAATTATTACCATGAAAACTTTGAATTGAAATTGTAGTCTATGCGCAAGGACATCCTGGACGCTGGTGAGGTAGCTTAACCCTTCAGCGGGTGCGCCAATTTTTGGAACACCAGCAGGCGCGCGTTGCACAAAGTGCAACGTCTCTTTCAACCTTCATTATTCCTTTTGTAATAAACTTTTTTTTTAAATTGAAAATAACAATTCTGAGTTTTATGATAAGATATAAAGTGTTGATAATATTGAGATATATTTATAATTAAAGGCCAAAGAATGCACATACAGTCGCCTTATTTCAAAACTGGTTTATTGGATCTACGGACAACTTGCGAATGGATTACTATTACGTCCAAAAACCTAAAAATCCAATGCGATTGTCAATCTTTGGGATATGCAGGATACCGTGTAATAGCTTCACATTTGATCGACTACTTCAACTCCTGCTTTAGTCGTATTGCAATCCAGTATAATCGCTGGTTTACCACAGTTATATCCCGACTGACAATGAATGGAAAGGAATACAAGGGTCGGAAAATTAGACCTGCATTAGAAAGGGTGTAGCTATAAATAGAAACTGCTTAAAACATCCAAACCTTACATGTAAAAGCAAACCATTCAAAATTACGAAAATGTTGCACTTTGTACAAGGGCACGCCCCCTGAAGGATTAATTTGACAAGCATCCATATAATGTACTAACTAAATTTTACAGTTTAAATTTGAAATTTTCAAGATATCAATTAATACCTTCAAAATTTAAAATTGAAAGTATACTTCCACCATTATATACTTATACTCTTTCAGACTGCTTGTCTGGAACATTAAACTTACTTGCATTCACTTATAGTACCTACAAAATACAGACGCTTGAACTTTGCAGACCGTGAAATTAGACCGAAAAGCTTAATCAGAATTGTTTTATTCGAATCATTTGCTAGCATAATGAACAATGACAGGTAAGTTATTAGCTTTCATTTATTTTATTTATTTTGAGAGGTATAATGAAGTCTTGAATTTCTAAGTCTCGAGACATTAAGCAGCTATCTAAATAAAGCTATATGCAAGGACTTTGTTTATAAAGTTTATTATGGTACGTAAACTAATTTCACTTCATAGGTCTCTTAATCTTCAAAAAATATATAAACCTTTCTAAAGAGCTCTTTAGATTAACGATTTTTTGAGGCTCATAGATTTGTTCACACGTTAGATTGGAAAACACCATCTTACGCAAGAAAGGGATTATCTGTGCCGAATGATTAAATTTCCTTCGAACACATTTTTTATTTAATTACAGTAAAAATTCTTTTCTAAAGTAAACTATGCGCAAAAATTAATCCTCATAGTTTTAAAATAACTTGCAGCTTAGTAATTCTTATTATAAAACATCGAAATAGAAATGCACATATTCTCCTGATAAATTAAAAAAAAAAGCAGAATTTTCAAAAACTAATAACAATTTTATACATTGCTGTAGGTGGATAATAAGCTTTGATTTTCAGCCTCTACGCTTATGCTCGAAGGATTTAAGATTTTCTCCCAGCTGCAATTTCAAATTTCGTAAAAGTTTGAAAGTTGTTTACTGTTTTTCTTAAAAAAAATTCATCTGGTTGCGATTATTCCCGAAAAATTCTTATCTATCAAATGCCTTTATAGATTGTCAGTACTGCTTTACTACTTTTAAGAATGTACAGGGACAAATATTGTCAGGTTCATAATAAAATAATGGAAATTACATAACAAAAATAAATAGTTGAGTAGGAAGAAATGTATATAATCCTAAATATAAGATAAAGTTAGGTAAAAAAAAGTAAAAATAATATGAAATGAATGAAAGTTTTGAAAGAGACAACCAAAAGAGACAAAATTATACATTGTAAAGAAATAGCTGGAAATAAATTTCCACGAATATGAAAAAGGGTGGTTAAAGAGAAGTACGTCGGCATAAAATAAGGTGGTTTAAGAGAAATACATAGACAAGAAAAGGATGGTTTGAAGAGAATTACAGTCAGTTAAAACTGAGATTCAAATGTAAAACATTTAAATACAAAACAATAGGGTGCAAGAGATAGTTTTGAAAAATAACATAAATTGAAAGATGATGGTTAGAGAAAAATTGCACAGAAGAAACAAAAAGTTTAAAATATAGAATATATGATGAAAAATTTTGGTTTTAGGGAAACAACGTAAGATGAAAAAAAATTTAAAAATAACAAATTCATACACATAAGAGAGGTGGTTTAGTATAAATTAATATAAGTATGTAATTATGGTAGAAAAATACACCAAAGCAAGTTGGTTGGTTGAGAGCAAGTTTCTTTTGCTATATGACAGCAAAGCAGACAAAATACGTAGGAAATAAAGTCATTTTCAAATACAAATATATGGACAAGAAAAATTTGTTTTATAGAATTCATATGCAGATAAAAATGGTAGTTCTGAAGAAAACATATTTAGGTGATTAAGGCAGTTTCGTAGAAATCATATAAATATGTAAAGTTGGTTTGGTAAAATTCAAAAATATGATCAAAAAGATTTAAAATAATTTCCATTAAAATATAAAAGGGTCCATTTATGTAAATAATATGGAGTTGAAAAACTGAATTAAAAAGAAATGACATGAATATATCCGAAATATTCTGATACTAGATTTGTTTTTCTTGAACATAAAACCATTTACTTTAAAACACTGAATTCGGGGCTACTGCGAGTAACTCAGAAATTCCCTGTCGAGAAACATGGCCGACCATTTACAGAGTAGATATGACTCATGAACATTGTGTTACATCTGTTTAGCATTAAAGCACCGAAATAAACCGACATTAATATTTTTCCTATTCATGATGTGAAAAAAACTCTCGCGAATAATCTCCTCTTAACGCATACATTTATTAAATGTTTTATATAACTACGTGATAAAACGCATTTTGTGCTAAACTCATTTTTGGTTCGTGTTTCTCCTATACTTAATTATTTGACTGTCACTTAGACAATGACAAATGGAAGGATGAAATTAGTTTTCCCGGAACATGGAACTTTTATTTCGTAACTAACATTTACTCCTAATTTTTTTTTAATTGGACCAGGTATTTATTCCCGTCTAATGTAAAGCGAAGAACGTAAAAAAATTTAATATTTAATGTATAATAAAGAGACGTAAAACCGTTCTATTTCTATTCATTTTCTTACCTCAGCAAATGTATAGTTGTCGAAAAAAATTGCTTAAATTCAAAATTTTCCATTTGAATGCCATATATCTATGAAAATTATAACAAAAATACTATATTATTAAGTAAGAGCTTCATCAAAAAGGAATTTGATATAAAATTCCGATTTTTTACGACAAAAGAAAACAATATACTGAAAATGAGAAATTTGCTTACGTAGAATTTATCTGCATTATTTCCTTTTCATCTTTTAATGAAAAGCAAAAAAAAGTTAAACCATTTATTTTCTAAATGTATGCTTCTTCAGTACCTAAAGATCTGAAGAGAATGAAAGAGAGTTCAGATTTTCTTTGTATTTAGATTTTCACCTATTCCATAACATATTCCTCTATTCAAATTACAATATTTTAATCTAAAAGAAAATAAAAAATGTTCTATCGTATTATTTTTTTAAAAAAGAAATTATTTAATACTATAAAAGTTTTAAGATGTTATGGGTTTTCAGCTGTTAATGGTATTCAATGAATTTATTTCGCTGTACGAAATAAAAAAAATAATAATTCTAAAGAATTCAGTGATGTTTTCACTTTTCTTTTAGAATAGAGAGTGTGTTTGGGTTTTTAGTTATTTGAAATAAAAAGGTATTGAAAACTGTAAACCAAATAGATTTGTTCCTTAAAGGAAAACGCTTTTTAAGGCATAAAAATTTATTATAATTTGATAAAAATTTAATCTTTACAACATGTTGAAAATTATAACACAAAAAATTAAGTCTTTCTTTGGAATATTTCTCAGTAAAAACAACACCATTTTTCAAACTTATGCAGATTTAGATATACGAAAGGGAAAATTAATTGATCGAAGGAAAGAAAATGGTATAAACCTTTGTTCAGATAAGAAGTCTAGCTAATTGAAAGAATCCATATGAAATCTTTCATACGAGAGATTTCATATGGAAATGTTAAAAACTACAACATTATAAAATTTAAATGTATGTTGAAAATTAATTTACGGGATCCTGGAACACAAAATTCTATGAAATACTTAAACCGCATGTTCCAACGAGGATTACGCTGTCAGATACAGCATTTTAATGCAATACTGTCCATTCATTCGTCGCGGTGCAATTCCTTTCTAAGCCTATTGAACTCGAAAGAGAATTTTTCAGGATCTGCCGTCATGAAAAGGATATATTTAAAATTTGTTTGAAGGTGTCTCTATGAACGTTTGCACAGCATCGCTTAGCTCAATTTTCACTAAATGGGGCTTATTATTTTTTATTTACAGACTAAAATTCTGTTATTTTTATTTTCTTTAAGCTAAAAATATCTTTAAAATTGTTTCCGTGGTAAAATTTTATAAATAAAATGTTGAAGGAAGTCGAAACATCTATTATGGGCAAAGCTGAAAAAAATAGTTACTGGTGTAGATGTATAAAAACTAACAAAATTAAACAATTTTTTTTAAATTTCAGGTATTTTGTGCACATAGCGATCGCCATATAACGATACATTCGTGGAAAAATCCTTACAAATGCGTATCTCTCTATTCTAAAAAGCTTAACTCCCGCTGCCGCCGCCGCTGTCAAAAGCTTGCCACGCTATCTCCTCCGAAACCGCCAGGGGTATGGGTTCGAAAGTGGTACCAATGGATGCAGAAAAATAGGGGGAACAAAGTTAGACATGTCTCATCTTCGTCACACTTTTAAGTTTTTTTTTAATTTTATGTTTTGTGGGAAAATATTGTATTTTTCATCTTCAGATTACGATAACTCGCCAAAAAGTGATCGCAGAATTTTGATCTTTTTACAATCTAAGACTACAGACACTTCGCTTTCAAACTAGACCTCATTTGATTAAAAATATTTTAAAACAGACTAATATTTTCATAAAAAAATTAAACACAGTTTTTCAGGAAATAACGTCCCATATGTGGATGTAATATCGATGCTCCTCCAGTTTTTATCTTACAAAGAAAATATTTACATCATCTGGAAGCTGAAAGGTTTCTTATTCGTATAAACCTCATTTCAAGTCTCTATCTCAAATTTTCGATTTTTTAATTGAATTTTAAAGCTGACAATTCAACAGTGATGAAAATCCCTTTCCATTAGGGTGACAACAGTAAATGGATGGAAGCTGTTACATCGCCCGAGAATCACCCCTATGTATCTCGCTATTAGCCCTAACAGAGGAAAGATGTAAAAATCATTTAAAAGAAACTAAAATCAAATTCAAAATTCTCCTTACCCACCCTCAGGCGGTCTCAGAAAGCCTAAATTTATTGAAATCGGTCAATAATTAGTAAATTAATTATATCAAAACTCAAATTCACGATTGTAAACAAAGGATCTTTGTTGCCATTTTCATTTTAGAAGTTCAATTGTGTCAGTTTATAATGGGTTTTTTTTCAAAAGGGAAATGTATCTTTATCAAAATAAATACGAGCGTTATTTTTATACTGAATTCTTGAAAATTTTTTTACTCTAAAGAGAAGTACAGAGTGGCAACAAAGGTTAAACTCTCAAACATTGTTTTGCTGTTCTTGAAATTTACCTGACTTCAAGAAACGTTTGAAATTTATATTATATTTATAATACATATCTTTATAATATTTAATTTATTTATTGATTTATATATTACAAATTAATTAATTTACTACAGCTTACTTTACTACAGCTTAACAAAGGTTAAAACTCTCAAACATTGCTTTGCTGTTCTTGAAAGTTACCTGAGCGTGACGATGTAAACAAGTAATCACGAGAATTGAATTTTGGCCAGTTTTTCAAAAATAAACTAATAATATAACTGTCAAAAAGTGTTAAGGATGTTGCGAAAACATTATTCAAACTTCAAATTAAAAAAAAACTAAATTTAAGTGCTGAAAATGAGCAAATTAGTGCACTTTTAGGACAACTTCCGGTTACGAAGTTTTACTTCCGGTTTGATTTTGAATCAAACGATATGTTTTATAATGGCTATAAAATTCTTCTAAATCACGTAGAGAAAAAAGAAACAGTTTTGGAAAGAGGAAGGTCCAAAGTATAAGAAACACAAATTAAAAAAAACTCGACCAATTGTCGAAAATCGATGTTTTCAACGTAGTCGGTGTGACGGATATCGAGTTGAAAGTCCTTTTTTTTTTCAAACTAGAACCAGCTCTTTTAAAAACATGTAGTTTATTATGAGACAGAGCACAGCACGGACAAGTACAGGAGACGATATATATAACAGGTAGAAGAACAATATTTACAGGAACAAATTATCAACGTAACCTCAACGCTGTAAAGTAAATACCAGCTACGTTCGGAGTCTTCAATCACCTCCGAACTTTTCTCTCTAAAGAAATATATAAGACACGACCGGAGTCTACAATCACCTCCGTCGTTCTCCGTGACAGCTTATCAGATACGTCTGGAGTCTGCAATCACCCCCAGCGTTCTGCGTAGTACCCCTTCCCTTACGATAGGGGGCGTTATTCCTTATTATAGTGACTCGCCTGTCTCTACACCCTCCCCTCAAGATTGGGATTATACCTGAAATAATCTTAATCTGAAACTTAAGTGACAGGCGAACCACATCTTTACTACTATTCACTTTTACCAACAAATCACTTTTACCTACTCGATTATATAATGTTGACTAAAAAAACATATACTTAGCTAGATATTCATCTAATCTTACTTCATGCAAAAAAAAAAAACTCAAAACATATACAAAAGAAATAATTATAGCTAGATAAATAAGTTAAAAGAATTAACTTAGTATACCCAAATATTGACTTTCATATCTGAAATGCTTAGCAATAATAATAACACAATTAATAAAAAAAAATGTTCAATGAAAAGTCAGTGTTCAGGAACAGTTTATAAGGGCACAGTTTATAATCAGGAACAGTCTCTGGTGCAATATTTTACACAGTTGTTTTTTTCTTTTATTGTAGTTCCTCTCAAACACTACGCATTCATTGCGGTCATTTTGCGCTCGTGACCCATTCTGTAGGACCGCATCACTTTCCTTAGACACATAATTCACAACTGCATTTGATTTTGCCACTTCTTCCTTCAGCAACAAAATCGTAGCATTTTTCTCCTCTACTTTAGCATGTAATTCACCGCACAGAGTCTTTAAATTTTGTGATTCGTCACCGGTTTCCGCAGCAGTTTTCACACACTCACGGAGTGAAGTCGCACATTTATTGTACGTAACGTTGGGAACATTGGACTTATCTAGCACGTTGCTAATAGCAGATGAGTTGGCCTTTGACGGTTTTGACTTCTCCGTCTCACAAACATGCAGTTCTGAAGCACCCATTACATTTTCCACATCATGCATGTCACTCCTAGCTTCACTACCATTGAAAAAACGCGAATCACTTTTCGATTTCTCTACTTCGATAACAGGAGTTTTCAAAACACTACTTTCACTTCCTAGTTCATGCATATCATTCTTATTTTCAAACGTATGGAAGTCGTGCGAATTACTTATTTGTTCATGGTTTCGCTGCTCGGAATATTCGTACGAATGATTCCGCATTTCAGGTTTCACACCCGACTTTAAATTAGAACTAGACAGTTCTTTTTCCACAATCTTATTTTTCTCCATTTTCCGTTTAACTTTGTCGATCCGCTGTTCTTTCAAATTATCAGCATCTGGTATCAGCTTACTTCTTTCAGTCTCTCCCCGCGACAGCGAGTTCACCGAAGCAATGCTGTTTACACCACCAGATGAATCGTCATTAACAAGAGAGCAAAAAAATGTTTCACTCCCCTCCGACCCTTTCGTGGGGATTCCACTGTCCAGCTGGAGCTCTGCAGTAGTAGGGTATGATCTCCCTGAAAGCAATAAATTGTGCGCCTGTGGGGTCAACAACCCGGGGATGTGTAGCTCTTCTGTTGCTACGAAAATCTTGGCAGGTCTGAAAACGGGCGGTTTTTCGGGGTTTCTAAGAGAAATTGGAATTCTCGCCACTCCGGCTTTAATTGTTTCTCCAAAAGCAGAAATCAGGCTAATATTGCCACTTTGCAATGGTTGCTTTATTATTTTGTCGGATTCTAAACGTGTAAATCCGATCTTCGCTATCATGTTTTCGCCACCATTTTTCTCTGTTGTCTCATTCTTTGAGAGATCGAAGTGTTTTCCCTGTGTACCCAGTTGCGAACAAAATCTGGCAAGGTGGGTATTTTCTTCATATACGAAACAGTCTTTGGGCGGATATGTATTTTTATTCGTGTTCTGACTTCTAATTGTTTCCAATTCAATTTCTTTTTCCCGCTGCACTAATTTAATTTTCTCCAATTTAATTTTGTAAGCTTCAAGTGCTAAGTTCGTATTCCTAGCCTTAATCTCATTCATTTCCTTTCTCCTTCTATCCTCAACTATTGTGATCAATAACTCTGCTACAAACTCTGGTTCATCTTTCAAAGATTGACTTTCCTCAATATTATTTTTTAATTGCATCACTGTTAAACCAACAGTTGGTGCATCATCTATTTCACCAAGAAGTTCTATCAAATCTTCTTTTCTCGAATTGTTATACATTTTGGCTTTATATATATTTATATATCTTCCTTATATATATCTATATATCTCCGATGAAATTATACTTCCATTAAAATCATATCAAATATCTCCTACCTGATTTCCATGACATCTGAATGTCGTTTTCATTAGCTCTGTCAACAGTCCTTTGCTCTGGTTCACTTTGATTAAGCTCTGGTTCTCGTAAGGGAGAGTGTTGTGACGGATGTCGAGTTGAAAGTCCTTTTTTTTTTCAAACTAGAACCAGCTCTTTTAAAAACATGTAGTTTATTATAAGACAGAGCACAGCACGGACAAGTACAGGAGACGATATATATAACAGGTAGAAGAACAATATTTACAGGAACAAATTATCAACGTAACCTCAACGCTCTAAAGCATATACCAGCTACGTTCGGAGTCTTCAATCACCTCCGAACTTTTCTCTCTAAAGAAATATATAAGACACGACCGGAGTCTACAATCACCTCCGTCGTTCTCCGTGACAGCTTATCAGATACGTCTGGAGTCTGCAATCACCCCCAGCGTTCTGCGTAGTACCCCTTCCCTTACGATAGGGGGCGTTATTCCTTATTATAGTGACTCGCCTGTCTCTACAGTCGGTCACGTTAATATCATATTGCAATAACAAATATTTTTTTGCGAGTAAGCCTTATTAGGGGCCGAAGGCCCCGTACGATAAGCAAGAGTAGCGAGCCTAGGGGTTAAGCCCCTAGTGATAAAAAAAAATTAATTTCGTCTCCCGGATGTTAACCCTTTCAGGGGCAACAACCTGCATCGTTTGCAAAGTGCAAATTTTTTTCTCGATTTTTTTAACCTAATGAATCTTGAAAATTTTTCCATTAAAAGTTTCAAAATGATTTTACTTCTTTAAACTGATAACAGATGGCAGTACTAACCGTTCTTTGCTCATTTAACTGTAATAAATTGAATGCAAGTGAAAAGAAGACTACATTTAGGCGTTTTCACTGTGCAAAAGGCGCCCCTCAAAGGGTTAAGGGAGTTTATAAACAACATTTGTAATCTTCGTATACCATTGCAATTCTTCAAATAAATGCAAACAATGTAACATTTCTAAGGTTTTTAAAGCTTTGCAAATCACCAGATATGAAAAACAAAATAATTGGGCATATTCTCCTAATTAAATCTAATTTATTGATTTTTTTCATAACTTCTTTCGATCAAGCATGGTTATCAAAAATTCACTGAAATAAAAATTACCTGCCTTTTCACAGCATGTTCGCTAAACTGTCTCATAAAAGCAATTTATTGTTCCACATTTAACGGCAATTACACAATTCTAAGGTAAATCTCGAAACCAGGCATTTCATAATGCATATCATTTAAACTACGCAAAGATTAGTCAACCACGCAGGCAAGTGTCACCCTGATTTTGAACTCCATTAATATATTAGAATAATGAAATATCGACATAATGAAAGAAACCTGAAGCACTTGATAGTAATACTTTCTATCCTGAATGACAAATATTGTGTTTTTCAAGGACATAGATTATCAAAAATGAAATTATCTCTTTTAAATTAGAGTACTGCGTTTAACTTCAGTAATGCCATACAATTATGTGCTACTTTTTAACGTGTCCTTTATATAGTTTTAAATTTAACCATGGTTCCTTTCTTTTCTCTACTATTGTTCTAAATTTATTTCAACGAGCTTCTAGTTGATCATTTGCCAAGTTTGAATTAGAAACAATCAGGAATTTTCTCTGATAAATCATAAACGCGGTATCTCGATCGATATTTATGACAATATTTGTAATAACTAGTGATTCTGCAGCTAAATGCCAAATAAGCCCTTCAGTCTCACACTCCATACTCTCACATCAATGACTCACATACGAGAATTTGGAGGCACCCTAAATACGATGTTCTTACTAGTGGAGTTATTGTGACAATGATATGGATTTAATAAATTCCTGTCTTAGAAGATGATGCAGCATAATTTATGAATTATCGTCTCACACACACACGCAAACTTATACATAAATTGATGAATATATATATATATATATATATATATATATATATATATATATATATATATACACATAAACATGGTGGAACCCAACTCCGAAATCGAGCAATGTCCGAAAAAAATACTCACAACGCGAATGGATCACAGACAAATGCGCCAAGTCCGAAATGTTACATTATTTCGGACTTGGGTCATTCACAAATGATCATTTAACGTATGAGCAAATCAGAAGTGCGCAGAGTAACTTAATTCGAAGTGCGCAAAGTAACTTAAACGAAACTTGATTTCATTTCGCACTTTGAGCATTCTAAATTGCTCACTTTGCGAATGGGCAGTTGAAAAATGGTCAAAGTCAGAAAACAATTATTTTTAACTCTAATTATTTGACTAAATAAAATGAATGAAATGATTTAAAAAATCATTTTAACAATGTGTATAGACTATTTTTAAAACCTTACAGTTAAAAAAGTATGTCCATAGTGAAAAAAATGAAAACATAGTAAAATAATAAATAATGGAAAAAATTATGAGAAATGCACTGTTACTTATTCTTGCAGACATAACTGCTATGGCATTTTGAGTTACATTTGATGCCAGTTGATAGGCACTTGCATCTTTTGCTATCACACTGCTTTCTAGAACTTCAGTGAACGAAACCTTGTGAGCTTTCTGATTCCAGCGTATATGTGATTCGAAGTGAGTGTACGAAGATTGGAACGTCTTTTTTCAGATATGAAGTTGTCTTCGGTCAATTGGAATTAATTTCTGGAATATAACTTCTCCAATATTCCGAATTTCGTACCGAGTTTTTATAGCCCATCATTGTTCACTTCCATTATCACAGCTATCATATTTCTGGGCGTAGCTCTTGCTTTGTCGAGTTCTGGAATCCGTAACACAAAGTTCTGACCGACACTCACGGGAGGAAATTTAGAGTCGCATTTAGACTCTTGGAATTTCGTCTGCTTGATTTTTGATTTTTTTCGCCATAATCAGCTCGTTTCTCTTCAATTAACTTCTTCCTTTTTTGTAAGATGGACACATCAGAGTTTTCAGAATCTGAAGAGTCAGTTTCATGTTAACTTTCAGGAATGTTGGCCAAAACCTCTTCAAGTTGTTCTTCAGTCTCAAGGTCTGTTGAACAGCACTTTTTTTCAACAGACACAATTCCTGGGGAATCCCATTAGTAAGTGGAACAACAAACAGAGCTTCGTATTGGCTTTTGGTGATACCACGATGGTAGGTGCAACTTTTTTTTCATTTGAACGATTTGCAAGCCTTCTGCCTACGGACATGTCTAATTGTCTGCCATCCACGTCACCAACATATCACAAACATCTTGGTTTGCACGTTCGACGCAGTCTTGGGTTTGAGAGTATCTGGATTTTCCAATAACAATTTTTGCTTCAAACATATATGCTAGCTCTTTTCATTCTCCGATTTTATTCAAGAACTCACGTCCATTATCGGATTGCAAAATCGAGGAAGCTCCTATGATACAAAAAATATCCATTAAATTTTAACAAACTCCTTCAGCTGTTTTCGTTTTCAGAGAGCGTAAAAAAAGGAATTTGGTAAGAGGATCTTGATAGTTCAAAATAAATTTATAATCACGATCAGGCTCTGACTGCAAGTCAATGAGGTCAACCTGTCCTGGTTTTCGGAATGAGTTAGTAAGTATTTGTTTAACAACGAATCCCTCTTTTTTACCCTTTTTTCTCAAGTGACACTGTTCACAGAGGGAAAAGTACAGCTTGATCATTTTGCGAGGCACATTACAGTATTTCTGTTGTAGTTCCTTTTCCATATATTGTATTTTTTCGTGACCCAAATCCATATGAGCTTTATGAAATTCGTCAGTATGGCAAAAATATTTTATGGTTTGGTCATCATCTGTCATTTTTTTAATTAATTTTGCGATTCCACAAATAGGTACTACCTCATACCTTTTTAGTCTTCTGTAGTCCTTAGAGGTGAGGAGCTGCTGGTTTTTTTCTATTCACCGCACTGCTTTTCACATCCGCCAAAAAATTTTTCATATTTATCGAACGGGAAAACACAGTTCTTGCCGGCCGAACGTTTTAAAAAACTACCCAAAGATTCAAGAAATTTCCTCTCATTTCCTTTGCACACGTAGTCGTAGCCAATTTAACACCGTCATCAACAAAGGACATCGTGAACAGTAGCACTTACAAACGATAGAACGAAACGAGACTGAGGAATCGGCGGAGACAGGCAAACGTGGGGGCTAGAGTTGTCATAATCGGGCTTGGCTCATTTATCAATGTGGGGTTGTATCGCCGATCCTCCAAGTGTGAAATCGGACTTGGCTCACTACTGATTTTCCCGATCACAAATTGATCAAATTCAAGTACACAAACTCCGAAATAATTTCACATTTCGGACTTGGCGCATTTGTCAGTGACCCATTCGCGATATGAGCAATATTTTCGGACATTTTCCGATTTCGGAGTCCGGTTCCAACATATGTTTATATATATATATATATATATATATATATATATATATATATACTGCTGGCCACCCAAATTGCAACACCAAGAAAGACAAGAGATATCGCAACAAAATTTATTTTGTAGATAACATGTTGACCAAGTATCAAATGATTAAATTTATAGACTTCTGTGAAGTGTGGTTCCTGCCAAAATCAGTAGCCAGAGTAGCCGCCATTGTTGGAGATCACCGCTGCCACACGCCTCGGCATTGATTCAAAGAGACTTTGGATGAGTTCTTGGGGTACAGCAGACCAAGCAGCTTCCACACGTTGCCAAAGTTGATCTGCTTTGGCAGCTGGGGATGGAATCTGGGTCAATTGTAGAGCAACCATAAACCACAAGTTTCTATCGGCGAAAGATCCGGAGAGCGAGGCGGCCAGGGAAGCAATTCAATCTGGCGATTGACGAAGAACCGTTGGACAATGCGTGCCTTGTGTGGTCTCGCATTATCCTGTTGAAATATGACTGTGGGCAAGCCCTGAAGGTAAGGAAGGACAACTGGCTCCAAAACCTCGGAGATGTAGCGCTGGCTGTTTAAAGTACCGGCAATGCGTACTAGAGGTGTGCGAGAATGATATCCAATACCGCCCCATACCATAATACCCGGTGCAGGACCAGTGTGGCGGTGCATAACGCAGCTGTTCAGCATCCTCTCTTCACGGTGTCTCCAGACTCGAATGCGACCATCTTGGTGTTGCAGACAGAAGCGTGATTCGTCAGTAAAGACAATTTCATTCCATTCTGCCGTCCACATCCTTCTGTCATCGCACCATTGGCGGCGGAGACGTCTGTGGTTCTGCGTCAAGGGTAGACAAAGCAATGGACGGTTGCGAACAGACCACTCTGCTGTAAACGGCCGCGAATGGTAAGCGCAGACACTGGATGATGCGTTACAGACTGCATGTGCTGTGCTATGGTTCGTGATGTGACTGAGCGATCCGTCACTGCCATGCGCACAATTTGCCTGTCATCACGTGAAGTGGTGCGCTGAGGTGGATGCGATCAAAGGCCACTATCCTTCCTCTGTCGAACTCGGATACTTAATCAAAAGATGATCGCTGTTTTCGACGAGGCATAATTGATCGTTTTTTTGAAAAAACCACAAGAAAAACATAATTGCCGAATTTTACATGGTCGAAATCTCCAAGTCTTCAATAGCGCTTTGAAGTGGCGCCACAGGCGCGCGTGATGTGTGTCTGCCCTGAAATTCTAATCATTTGCATATCTCACCTCCGCTAATGCATGTTGTAAATTTCATGTAATTTGCATGTTTCCTTCAGGGTGTTGCATTTACAGTGGCCAGCAGTGTATATATATATATATATATATATATATATATATGTAGAAACCTGAACGCGTACTGCACGGCGGAACTAGATTCCCTTATACTCAGTAAGACAGTACTCAACTAAAGACAGAGTCACTGCTTAAACACAAATACTGTATTACATTTAGAACAATTATTTACAATAGTTTTGGTTCCAAGTTACGTCGCAGCACGTCTGCTGCTGGGCAAATTTTGCCAAACGGAGAAAGGGATCGCAGCCGTCTGCCGCATTCAATTCAACGTCTCGTCTCGACGAAAGTTCATTCCCCTTTCGTCGAGAAAGCATAGCAGGAAATCCTCCTAGCAGGCGTTATACCCTTTTCTACAACCTCGGCCGTCCTAAAAGCTGACGTCCTCGGAAGCAGGTAATGTCCCTCCATCACTCAGGTGTATGTCGACATCTGTGCAGAAGCATAGGTACAGGAACCTTCTCTCTAGAACGCTACATCAAGTTCAAACTTCATCTGCATATAAAGAAACAAAACAAAACAAAACAAAAAACAAAACAAACAAACAAACAAAAAAGGATATCTGGACCCCATAAAGATGTCCAATTTTTCGGTTATTAGACAGCGGTGGCCCACGGCTTCATGCGGTCTGCTGCCGTTGAAGTTACTTTCGGCCCTTCGTGGTTGCCAAGTTTCTCTACGTCGTAGCGGTCATTGGCTTTAACTCTTGTCACACGATAAGGTCCAAGGAATTTTGACCGCAGCTTCAGTCCCGATCCAAACTGCGTTCTTTGGATGGCGACGAGTTCTCCTTCCTTGTATACATTTGGTTTCTTCCTCTTTTTATTGAACGTTTTCCTATTTTCTTCTTGAATTTTCAGGATATTTCTCTTGGCGTCTTCCCTGATTTCTTCCCGATTTTTTAGAGTGCACGCAACGCTTTCCTCTTCTAGTAACTGCTTGAGTCTTAAGTCTTCTTTACTTTTCATTTTCACTCCTGTCAGGAGCTCGAACGGTGACCACTTAGTACTTCTGGAGGTCGTACTATTAATTATTCTTTGCACGGAGTCAACGTACTTAAACCATTTGGTAGGATCGGCGAGGGAAAGTTTCGTTAATATTGGGATCAATATTGCGTGAATTCTTTCGATCTGTCCATTCCCTCTAGCAACTACCGTCGTAATTTGTAGATGCTGTATTGACTCCTCTGCACAATACTCGCTGAATTCTTTTGAGGTGAAAGAAGCTCCTCTATCTGTTATTATTCTATTCGGATTTCCAAATGTAGTCTGTTGTGATCTTAGCTTGTCCAGTGCATCTCGAGTCGTAGTGGATTTCACTGGGTACAACCATGTAAATTTCGTGAAAGCATCCACCACTGTAAAAATGTAGTTATAATTTTTGTTCGTAGATGGAAGCGGGCCAACAAAATCAATATGATAGGTGCTCAACGGAGTAGCCTCCTTTGGGATGGGATTCAAGAAACCCTCCATTTTCCCCCGCTTTTTGTTACCCAAAATGCAATCAACGCAGTTGGCTATAACATTTTCTATTTGTTTTCTAGCTTTGGGGATGTAAAAATCTTGTTTCAGAGCTTCTTCTGTTTTCGCGACGGCAAAATGACCTTTATTATGTATTTCTTTTATTATTTGTTGCTGCATTGCCTGTGGAACGACTAACAATTCTCTTCCATTTTCAAATCTGTATAACACCTCGTTCTTCACTAAATAGTCATTTATCTCCCCTTCTTCTCTTATGTGGGAGGGTGACATTTTTTCTTTCGCGGCTCTACTTTCACTTTCTCCCTGACCAGCGAGGTCGTTGAACTCACATTTGTTTCCTTCACTAGAGAGGGGTGTCTGGCTCGCACTTGGGGGTGCATCCGTGATTTCGCGTGGGGGAAATCTTGCGGGTTCTTGAATATCTCTTTGTCGGTTCGCGTGCTTTTCTCCTCCTTTCCTTATCAGAGCTTTTATAGTTTTTACATATTCATCTTCCTCTTGAGCCGCTAAAATCCTGGCAGTTACTTCGATATGTGACCGGGTGACTATGAAGACGGTGTTACGACTCAAAGCGTCCACATGATTCATTTGTTTCCCTGGTCGGTGAACAATCTCGTAATCAAATTCTTCGAGGGCTATCACCCATCTTGCGACTTTAGGAGTAAGGTCTTTTTTGTCGAGAGTCTTCTTGAATGCATCACAATCTGTTACAATCTTGAACTTCGAACCCAGTAGATAGTGTCTAAATTTCTTCACGGATTCAATAACCGCAAGCACTTCCAATTCGTAGCTACAGCACTTTTCCTGTTGGGGTGTAGTTTTTTTGCTCATAAAATGAATTGGATGGAGTTTGTCGTCATCAGATTTCTGCAGTAGCACTGCACCGAATCCATGACTACTTGCATCTGTATGCAGTTCCATTTCTGCCCCCTGCTTAAAGATGTGTAGAACGGGGCTTTGTGAAAGCATTCCCTTAAGTTTCTGAACAGCTTCTCTCTGTTCGGGCCCAAACCTAAATTCTGTATTATTTCTAAGTAGATCACTCAAGGGTTTAGCTATCCTCGAATACTGAGGGATAAACTTTCTAAAATACCCGGTAAGACCGAGAAAACTTTGCACTTGTTTAGTTGTTTTTGGCTCTGGAAATTTTTTGACTGCCAAGGTTTTGCTTTCAGAGGGCCGAATTGTTCCATTCTCAATAACGTAACCAAGGAATTCAATTTTGCGCATTAAAAATTGACACTTCTTAAAATTGAGCTCTAATCCATAATCTGACGCTACTTTAAGGGGACTCGGTACCAAAATTTTTTTTTTCTTAAATAATGCCTATATTAAAATTCTGAAATCATATTTAAGTAAGTCTGAATGATACAAAATAATAAAACATTTCAAATTGTTAACACTTTTATAATTTTTTATAAAAATTTGAATTTTTTAAAAAAAATTCAATAATTTTCAAATTCCTACTTCTTTTTTAATTTTTATATTTGGAACTAGATTTTTTTACCACTTGTTCATCATACCTAACTACATAAAACTTCTGAGCAGATTTTAAATAAAATAAGTAGATCAGGGTAAAAAAAAATAAAATGTGGTTGCATATGGAAAAAACGATAGAAAATAGTACTTTTTTAGATTCATAAATTTTTTTAAAAAGTTTTTTCATAGATATCAAAAAACCACTCAGACGTTTTGATACAGTAAGTATCAAGATTAATCAAAAAAAAAATTAGACTATTTGCATTAGAATTGTAGAAGCCTTAGCATTTCGAAGATGGGGAGAATTTGAAAAATCACAAACTGAGAAAAATGAGTTTAAAGATTTCATTTATAGAAAAACCATATTAAATATAATCTTACTTCATGAAAACTTTTTTGCCAACAATAATAGGATATATTATTTGTTTTCACAACAAAAAATAAAAGCTAGAAACCTTAATTTAAAAAATTGAGATGCATATATAAGCTGTTATCCACTCGTTTACTGCAGTAAAATTATCTTGAAATAGACAAATGCTGTAAATGTACAAAAATTAAGGCATAATATATACTACTTACTTGTTATATATTTATAATAAGATGCACTACTGTCATAAATCCTAAATAATAATAAACATAAACTATTAATAGCTTAAGATATGAATTTTGAAACCACCAAATTTTAATATTTCAATTTCTAAATTTAATGAACAAGGGTCAATTACTTTCCAATAGATTTAAAAGTAGCCAGCACTATAAGTAATTCCTTCTCTCTTTTTTTCTACAATTTCTCTTTTAGCTTTTGCATTTTTACAATTTTTCTTACATATTGATATTTAGATGTAGCTCGTCTTTCTCGAAAAGATTGTTTTCGCATATCTAACATTTTTGCAAGTCTTTATGTATGGCACCCTGACTTTATTCCTAGTATTTTATGAACTCCTTTTAATGTAAAACTCACACCTTTGTTATATTCGCAAATTGCTTGTCTAACAGAACAATCTACACGTTTTTTATACACAAATATGTCTTTGGTACACCTAGACCAAATCATATTATGCAAACTTTCATTTGCATTTTGCGTTTTGTAACTAATGCACTTTTCTAAAAGTTCATATGATGCTAGTCGTTGGTAAATAGGAAGTATCTTTGGTAAAAATTCTTCTTTAATCGGTGTTCCAACATTTAACTTATGATTTCCTGGTTTTACAACTTTCGAAACTGCAGACTGATAGAAACACCATGAATCAGCCCCACTTGGACATTTGTGGTGCTGTGGTGTTTGGTCAGTTGAAATACCGTGGAACAATGTAGCATATATTGCAGTTTTCATATAATTTACATCACCCTTGTTCTGTAAAATTGCTCTTTGATAGTATTTTGTGAGCTTTTTTATTGTCGTTTCCTTAAGACTACCATGCTCTTTGCCTCCTAAATTGACACCACGAACACGCCAATCTTTAACAGCATTTCGCAAAGCTGTCCCTAATCTCTTACTTACGCGATTTACACATTCTTCCTTTTTAATTTCTACAGAAATATCACAAACAAGAAACAGAAATATCACAAATAGCTGAAGTTTTTGAACCTGATCTATAAGCTTTCTTTCACTTCCTTATGAACTTCTTCGAACATATTTTTTGATAAAGTACAAGTTGCAGAGTTAAGCTTTTCAACACACCTCATATAAGTTCGTGAAGAAAATGGGGCCATATTCATTGACATACAAAATTTTTCAATAGCAGTATATCCTTTCCCAATATTAGAAAAGGCACTGTCAACTTGAATATTTAAATTAGAACATTCTTGTTTCCTTTTAGTGCCTGATAATACATTGGTGCACTCTAAACAAACAAGTTTTAAATTTCTGTAAAAACCAACTGCACTGCTACAGTCTAATTTGAGAGATATGTTTCCACAATCTACACATTTCACATTAGAAAACAAATTTCACAGTTCAACAGTATTTACAAAAATATATTCACCATTAATATTTTCTGTTTCTATTTGATTACAAGATTGAAAATTCTGCAATCGAGCACAACTGTTTGATGACATGCTTGTGTTCATGCAACGTGATTCTGCACTACTATCACTTATTATGTTACCTTCGGTTTTTTTCCATCTTTTATTATTATTTTCTGTTGCAAGAACAGATTTTCTATTCCTTCTAGGCATGATTTCAGAAGAACACACAAAATAAATAAAAATGAACGAAGCTTCCACTTCTCTAAACGAACTCGAATTATAAAACGCAATCCATGAAAAAAAACGGTGTTCAGCACTCGTAAATGTAAACAAGTTGGCGCTACGGTTGTGGATAATCTAACTTTGAAAGCAGCATCGATATAAAAATAATTATTTTTACAATAAACCAGGGAGACGATCAGATCTCAGCTGTAAACATTGAAGCAGCTGGGATTTAAAGGGACATTTAAAGGGAAAATGAAAGATATGGGTTGCGAAAATTAACCATAACACCTTAAATATTTATCAGAATGACACGAAATTTGGGTGGAATCTTCTAGACATGTGAAGGAATAATTTAGAATAAAAATATGAAATTCGTCAATTTGGTCATTTTTCGACAAAATGAGATGTACCAAGTCCCCTTAAGGACGCGTTTTAATTTTTCTAATCCCTCCTCTTCATTCCGGGATGGAATTATTATATCGTCCATGTAGAAAACTATAGTGTTATCTCTCAACAGTTCCCTGAACACACAGCAGATAAATCGCTGAAATACGCTTGGACTTACAGCGAGACCAAAGGGTACCTTCAGAAACTCATACTGTCCCTCATGTGTGACGAACGCTGTATATTTAGTACTTTCTTCGTCCACGTCCACATGAAAAAATCCGTTTTTTAAGTCAAGGGTAGTGAATACTTTTGATTGTTCGAGATGGTCTAACACGTCCTCAATTACAGGCAAAGGAAAATGGTCTTTAATGATTTTTTTGTTTAATTTCCTGTAGTCTACACACAGCCTGGATGATCCATCCTTCTTCTTACACAAGACTATGGGCGCTGAATAATTAGAACTACTCGGCTTTATTATACCGTCTCGCAACCACTCCTGTATTTGAGACTCCACGATTTTTTGTTCAGCGAAAGGTAACCTACGCGAACGCTGACTTATCGGAATTTCGTCAGTCAAAATAATTTTCATTTTCAGTCCGGTGTTTTTGTTTTTAATCGGTCTGTAATCTTGGATAAGCCCCACTAATTCATTCCTCAATGAAGAGTTCACGATGTGATACAAATCAACTTCTTCAATGTTTACTGCATTTGCCACTTGAGCCAAGAATTTATTAGCAGTTTCATTACACTTTTCTTGTGATTTCGTTGCAAAACCGACTGGATTATTGCCGGATATTTGCCGCAATTGAACGTTTTGCTTATGCATAATTTGGGCACAGTTCACTCGCATATCCTCGCGTTTCCCTGAGATGCTTATTTCATTTCTCGTTATAGAAATATTTAATTTATTGATTACATCTAAACCTATTACCACATCACTGCATAAATTTTTAAGCACAAAAATATCAGTAAACACAACACATTCATCAATCAATATTTCAGAGCAGAAATAACCTATGGGTGACGTTCCCTCACCTCCAATACCTATTAATGTTACATTGTTATAATTCAATGCTGGAGAACCAATTTCGACATAAAATTCCCACTTTATCATTGTGACATCACTTCCAGTGTCAATTAAGGAATTTGTTTCCTTTCCAAGTATTACAATCTTCTTTACAATTTTACTTGTACAATTTTCAGAACTACGAACTACAGTTCTATTAACTTCCTTATTATGACAATCATTTGCCTTATGACCCCAACGCTTGCATTTAAAACATCTTATTTCATCACTTCTGTTGTTACAATCTACTGATTTATGCCCAATCTCATTACACTTAAAACACTTCAAATTTGGGTTAGTATAATCCTGACGAGCACGGACGCTTGGCTGTGTTTTCCTTTTATCGAAATCTCTATTGAAGCGCTTTTTATTTTTCTCGTCTAAAGCTTTGACCTCCCGATTCGTTTCTTTTTTCAAATGATACCGCACTGCTTCGTATTCGTCTAATCTGTTGACAAGATCGTCGATCTTTGTTATTTTGGGCAAATCATCTATAAAGTGTTCGCGCATATCACTCGGTATTTTACGTTTCAGTTGGTCGGTCACTATGAGTTCTCATACTTTTCTATTTTTAAACCTCCTATCCATTCCTCGAAGAAGTTGTTAATTTCAAAAGCGAAATCACGCCATGAAGCGGATGCTTCTTTTTTGTGTGTAGCAAATTTTTGCCTGAACTGTTCAGGACTCAAACGGAACCTTTTTAATAACAATTTCTTAATATAGTCGTAGTCGTTTGCCTCGGGTTCAGGCTCTCGCGCTATTAAATTGACTATGTCCATCGGCAGTAGTCCCATTAGGTACATGACCCAATTTGTTTTTGGAACGTCGATGCGCTTGATCTGCCTCTCAAACAAGGACAGGTACACACTAATGTCACTGTTGGTTTCGTACTTGTTTATTAATTTCATTATGCTTTCGCTTTTAACGCTATTACCTGAACTCGCAGGTACTGCTGTCTCATTATTTCTCTCCGACGCATACATTAGCTCTAATTTTCGCAACTCAAATTCTTGTTGCCTTTTCTCGGCTTCAAGCTTTCTGGCTTCGGCCTCAAGAGCTTCACGCTCAGCCTTAATATTCGCCAGGAGGGGTTTCACATACTCCTCGTCGTAACCCTCTGATGTAGTGATCAGGGTGGTTAATTGTTTGATTATAGGGTTCTCTGGGGCCTCTATGTCTAATTCATGAACCAGAGTCAATAAATCTGCCTTTTTGGCACTGGTTAAGTACGACATCTTAATTATTTATAGCAATAATGTACTCACGTCAATCCGATGTTTCTGCACACTTCAATGGCCGGTTGTCTTTTTCCTTGATCCGATCGGGGCCGGGCGCCCACTTTTGTAGAAACCTGCCCGCGTACTGCACGGCGGAACTAGATTCCCTTATACTCAGTAAGACAGTACTCAACTAAAGACAGAGTCACTGCTTAAACACAAATACTGTATTACATTTAGAACAATTATTTACAATAGTTTTGGTTCCAAGTTACGTCGCAGCACGTCTGCTGCTGGGCAAATTTTGCCAAACGGAGAAAGGGATCGCAGCCGTCTGCCGCATTCAATTCAACGTCTCGTCTCGACGAAAGTTCATTCCCCTCTGCATCACCCTTCGCTCCTTTGCTCTATCCAAGGGGCGCTGTCGTCTGCATGGAAAGCATAGCAGGAAATCCTCCTAGCAGGCGTTATACCCTTTTCTACATATATATATATATATATATATATATATATATATATATATATATATATACCGGGTGTTTCAAAACTCGCGCATATTAACCTTTGTGGTTGAGTTTTAAAGACAGATGAATTATGTTAACAAACAGATTAAAGGATAAACAAATGTTGAACGATTATCTTTATTGTCAGGTGTCAGACATGGTCAAATCACAGTAAATGTTCAAAATGATGTTCGTTTTCCTGGACACAAAATCGAACTCTTTTCACCAGATTAGTCGATACCTTACGAAGTGTGTGAAGTAATGTCCGATATTGCATGAAGGATGTTACTCTTAAGTTCATCAGCCGTATGGGGATTATTGCTGTAGGTGACTTTTTTCAGATATCCCCAAAGGAAAAAATCCGGAATTGACAAGTCCGGTGAAAGTGGTGGCCAAAGTCCTTTGGAAATGACACGATCATCGAAAAATTCAGTTAAAACTTCCATACTGTCCCGTGATGTGTGACACGTTGCGCCGTCTTGCTGCTACCAACAAGGATTTTAAGCAACAAGGATTACCATGTGGATTTGCGCGAGTTTTGAAACACCCGGTATATATATATATATATATATATATATATATATATATATATATATATATATCTGTGTGTGTGTGTGTATGTGTGCAATTAAGTAATAAAAAAGCCCCCCATTTATTAAATCTATTCTTTTTCCATAACTATTATAGACGCACCATTTATGTAACTATTTCCGTTCTGTCTGGTGCCTACCTGTCGCTGGGCATATTTCTCTATAGTTGATCACGAGGACAAACGAAACTAATTTTCCTTTGTTCTGGTGTGAACGCAAAACTGCGTGATCACTTAGTGAACTGGATATCGAGTGGAAAGAATGCTAAGAAATATCTCCTGTATCCCCGCAAATATGTAAATCACTTTCCTTCTTTATACTTCATTTAAATGTTACCCTATTGAGTTTCAGTTGTGTAGATAAAGTATGCAAGTTAATAAACGTATTGTTCCCATCTATTGGACTTTTGACTGGATTTGAAGCTGTTTAAGTCCGACTACAACCTTTCAATCCAAGAAGCTACCACTTGCCACAACCATCCTTTTTTATGATTATAATTCCGGATTTCGTCGTAAGTAGTGTCCAGATATTTTCGTTATATATATATATATATATATATATATATATATATATATATATATATATATATATATATATGTATATATATATATATATGTGTGTGTGTGTGTGTGTGTGTGTACAATGAAAAAGTTTTTAAGGGTGTGTTTGATTGCCTCTTTCTAATTTTTAACAATACCAAAGCACGTTACAAGAGTTTAAAAAACAAAGAAACATTGTTAAAGCAATAATTACGATATCATACTCTTTTAAATAAGATTTTCGTTGTAATAAAGATTGGAATATGACAGAAAAAATTTTAAACATAATTTTGTTTACTTAATTCTCAAAGTGTAACAATATACCCTTGTTATTGTGTCATTAGTTGTTTTCTTTAATTCACTAATTAGAGAAAATGACTGTGCGAAGATATCACCAAATTTTGCTTCATCGGTAATTAAGTTAAGTCTTAATGGAATATCCGATATTTCTTTAAGAGTCTCTATAATTTGATTTTGAATAATTAAAGGAAGGCTCACTGGGGCTTCTTTTGCTTACTTTATACTACAAGGGAAATATATACATGTTTACGAACGAATTAATCTCAATTTTTAATTTATTTTATGGTTGGAAAAATTGCTGTGGAATATCTAGCTAAATTAAGTAAATTTTATTTCCAAAAATTCACTGGAAAAGGACAAAAATTAATACTGGAACACATATTAGGTTTACATTTTATGTATGAAACATAAGAAAGTTATGACTCAATAAAGACTTAATTCAAACAGTTAATTTTTTTCAAAAGCAGTCATCATTAATATTAAACTGTACTCTTTTAATTTTAAGGAAATTTATTTGAATATTTGCAAAACCAAAAGACTTGATTTCTATGCAGTAACATTTCGATCTCATCATTGACATAAAGATATTATATTGAATTCCATTGACCTACATCGGATTTGCATTTGTAAATTTAGGGTATATATATATACAGTGGAATCTCGATCGATCGTTTTCGGATCTATCGTTCATTTCAATCGGTCTCTTGAAAAACGATAGATCGAGATTCCACTGTATATATATATATATATATATATATATATATATATATATATATATATATATATATATATATATATATATATATATATACAACAGGTGCGCCCATACATAAACCAGACAAATTAAAATATCAAACGATAAAATTAAAAAGTGAAAGAATAATCACCTGGCTAGAAAGAGGGACATCTCAACTCATGTTAAAGCCAGTTTAAACTGGTTATTTAGTCGTTTGCATATGAAAACGCCGTAGAAATTTTCATTTACTTAGAAGGCATTGTACAAAAAAATTTGCTTCGGAATGGAAGAACGTTCTAACATTAAATTTTGCTACAAATTAGGTAAATCTGCTACCGAAACTTTAGAGATGGTTCGAACAGAATATAGTGATGCATCCTTATCAAGAACACAAGTGAATGAGTTATACAATTGATTTAAATGTGGGTGAGAAATCATTGAAGATGAAACAAATACAGGGCGCCCTTCAACTTCAAAGAATGAGGAAAATGTGGAGAAAATTCGTTCTTTGGTAAAAGCTGATAGACGTGTAAAAACTGAGCAAATTTCAGACATGCTTGGGATAAGCAAAGAAAGTTGTAGATTAATTTTAATTAAAAGTATGAAAATGAAAAAAAATTGTGCTCTATTTGTGCCTCGGATTTTGACAGAACAGCAAAAAGAAGATAGAAAAGTATTCTGTGAAGTTTTGTTGACTACTGCGCAGCAGGACAATTTCTTAATGTGCATTATAGTAGGAGATGAGACCTGGTGTCTACAATACGACCCAGAAACAAAAAAGCACAGTGCATAGTGAAAAGGACTGTCTTCTCCCGTACAAAAAAAAACAAAGGTGATGAGGATTGCATTTTTTGATTACAAAGAACTTATTCACCACGAATTTGTTCCTGAAAATCAAACAATTAATCAATATTTTCACAAGGGGGTGCTTTTTCGATTAAGAAACAGGTTTAAGACGAGTTAGGAAGGAACTGTTCGATTCTGTGCAATGGTTTCTTTTAAACGATAATGCAGAAATTTCTGTACAACACTATCTCGCTAATCATTCAACTACAGTGAAAAATCCTCCACCATATTCTCCCAACTTATCGCCAGCTAATTTTGTTTCTTTTTCCGAAGCTTAAGATGGCGATGAAAGGACAGATATTTGAAAACGTCCCGGATATTAAATCAAATGTTACGCGTATTTTGCGAACGGTTAGTTCCAACACCTATAAACAGTGTTTCGATGACTTGCAGAAACATTGAAAAATTGTATAGACTCCTTTGGCGATTTATTTGAAGGAGATAAATTTACTTGAAGGTGTGTAATATTTTTCTTATTTATAAAAAATTGTCCGATTACTATATGGGCGCACCTTTTATATATACATATATATATATAGGGGTGTACCTTGGTCCTGGTCTGTCGACAGCTCTATTTGTTTAGTTTTTTTGTAAATTGTAAGCATAATTCATGTATGTGCCACTAGAGCTCCTTAATATGCCAAATCTAAAAAAAACTTTCTCATTTCAGTCTAACTGTTAACCGCATCTGTTGAGTCTCTTTGACTAAAAGTAAATATTTTGGTGTCGATTTTGTTTTCTCTTCAGGTCTTAACAGCATTTTAATTTAGAAACATATCAGTTACAAAATCATGACTTGAATAATTGTTTGGAGTGAAAATCTGTTGTACCTCGGACCGGGAATTATTTTCTATGTTCGTCCTAAGCGCCAGATATAGCCCGCAGGTATTTAATTCCCATTTTATCAGTATTTCTTTTTTGTTGAATCTCTAAGGCGAGAATCATCTTTATTCCTAAGACAATCAATCAATCCCTAAAACAGCAGTTGATATATTTTTGAGGTTTGATTTGAAAGGTTACAATGGAGAATAATATTAATGTTTTGTTTTAATACTTAAATGTGAATTCTTTAGAGTGTTTATAATTAAATTTAGTTCATCAACTTGCCTGATTTTCACTTGAATTGTTAATTCAGGGTTCGGTTAAGTTGAAGATTTTACTTTTGAAATAAGTAATAAAAATAAAAATCAGTAGGACCAAGTACAATGTGTCACGAACCAAGGTACATGGATAACAAAAACACATGGATGAAAAAATATTAAAACATCCAAAATCAAAATAGGCCCCAGATAAAACAGCTTCCCCTACATATATATACATATACATACATACATATCTATACTTATATATAAAGAGAGAGCGATTTTGTACGTGGAGGGTAATCTCCAGAACCACTGCACCTATTTGAAAAATTCTTTCACTGTTTGAAAGGTACATTATTCCAGATGGACATAGGCTATATATTATGTATATCTGATCATCTACACTTATATATAAAGAGAGAGCGATTTTGTACGTGGAGGGTGATTTCCAGAACCACTGCACCTATTTGAAAAATTCTTTCACTGTTTGAAAGGTACATTATTCCAGATGGACATAGGCTATATATTATGTATATCTGATCATCTATACTTATATATAAAGAGAGAGCGATTTTGTACGTGGAGGGTAATATCCAGAACCACTGCACCTATGTTAAAAATTCTTTCACTGTTTGAAAGGTACATTATTCCAGATGGACATAGGCTATATATTATGTATATCTGATCATCTATACTTATATATAAAGAGAGAGCGATTTTGTACGTGGAGGGTAATCTCCAGAACCACTGCACCTATTTGAAAAATTCTTTCACTGTTTGAAAGGTACATTTTTCCAGATGGACATAGGCTATATATTATGTATATCTGATCATCTATACTTATATATAAAGAGAGAGCGATTTTGTACGTGGAGGGAAATCTCCAGAACCACTGCACTTATTTGAAAAATTCTTTCACTGTTTGAAAAATACATTATTCCAGATGGACATAGGCTATATATTATGTATATCTGATCATCTACAGCTCAGATTCAAAATATTAGAATAATTGAGAAAAAGTTATAAGAAAGAAATTATTTTCCATTTATTTATTTTTGATACTAAGTAAATGCCATTAAGTTTCTTATAAATTAAATCTGGAATGTTTAGATAAGATTTTAACATTTACAAAATATAAAATACAATAAATTAGGTATACAACAGCTTTCTGAAACACATCAAAATATTAGAATAAAATTTAGATTGGTTCAAAATATTAGAATATTTTATTTTACGCAAAAATAGTACCTTATGAATATGAAGTAAATGGTAATTAATATTTTGCAGCATCCCCTTTAGCTTTAATAACAGCGTACAATCGATCTTACATACTATATACAAGGTGTTTACAAACATTTCTATCAATATTAGCCCAAATAGACTTTATATGTGCCACTAACTCAGTTGTACTTTAAAGAGAATTTTCTTGGAGTTTTTCTTCATTATACCCCATAAGTTTTCGATGGGATTAATGTCTGGTGAGTTTGGTGGCCAAGGAAGTACCTTAATTTTACGTTGATGGAACCAATTCTAATGACACCGAGGTATGTGGTGACGCTAAATCTTGTTGAAAGATGAAATCATCTTCAAATAAATCTTCTGATGATGGAATCATGTAATATTCCAAAATTTCTTGATATATCTGAGAGTTAACCTTTTCGTAGACTATGCATAACTTTCCAGGTCCATCTGCGCTCATGCAACCCCAAACCATGACACTAGCAGCAAATATTACCGAACGTTTAAGGCATTCTTTATCAAATGCTTCTTGCTTCATTCTACAAACTCGAATACCTAGATTACCATATGAAACACAAAACATACTTTCATCACTAAATAATATTTCTTTCCAATCTTCTTCGCTCCATAAACGTCTTGATTTACACCAATTCAATCTTATACGCTTTTGTTTTGCAGTCATGAGAGGTTTTGTTTTCGGTACACGAGATTCAAACTTAAATTTATGGAGACGTCTTAATGTTTCGATTTAGAAACTTCAACTCCTTCTTCTTTCCATTTTCGGTGCAAGAATCGCACACTTAGCACAAGCGTATAGTTAAAAAAACGGTTTTTCTTAACTATACGCTTCAGTTTCCTGTCATCTCTAGCAGATGTTTTTGGTTTTCGGCCGCCATTTCGGCGATTATTTTGTAATTTTCCATTTTTTGAATATTGTGTTAGTATTTTACTAAAGCTTGATTGCGAACAATGTAAATAATTCGCTATATAACATTGATTTTTACCGTGCCGATACAAATCAACCATACGAAGTTTAATAGATTCAGGAATATCACTCACATGACCCATTTTAAGACGAAAAAGCAAACAAACTGCAAAAAGAATACTGATTTTAAATAAAATCGTCTGAATTTAATCAATGATGCCACCAGTTATGAATTTGTGATAATTAAAGGAGAATTAATGTGAAATATTCTAATATTTTGAACCACTTGAATAAATATTCTAATATTTTGACTTTTCAAAATAATTTTTTTTTCAATTAATCTTTTCAAAAATGATATTAATTTTAAGATAATAAATAAGTTTAATCAACAATAAGTTCTTAATAAAAATATCGTTTGCATATTTGCATTAAAAGACATTAAATTATCAAATGATATTTTCAATTTGTAAAAAAATGTAATTATTCTAATATTTTGAATATGAGCTGTAAACTTATATATAAGGAGAGAGCGATTTTGTACGTGGAGGGTAATCTCCAGAACCACTGCACATATTTGAAAAATTCTTTCACCGTTTGAAAGGTACATTATTCCAGATGGACATAGGCTATATATTATGTATATCTGATCAGTAGAAATAAAGTTAGGGGCTTAATCCTAACAATCTCCAGTGTTACCGCTACTGTCCTCTACCGCTTTTTGTGCCAAAGTTTTCAACGATCCTTAGCGTAATGCTATCACGGTGGGCTTCTGTTCTGACGATAGTGGTTCGAACCTATCCGTTCTCCGGCACGCCTTTTCAATTTAAAAAATTAACTTTAATTATTTTCTAACGTAATATTAATTTGAATATTATTTTAGGAATATCATTTGAAAAAAATTTTAATATTATTTTTAAAAAAGCATTCTTTACTTAAAATCCTTTTTTTATTTTTGTATTTTTATTTCGTCTCTTAACCTCTCTCTTTTAAAAAATTAACTTTAATTAATAACTAACGTAATATTAATTTGAATACTATTTTAGGTGCTTAAAATAATTAAAAATACATTCTTTACTTAAAATCCTTTTTCATTTTTGAGTAAAACTACGGTCTCAAGCACACCTCTTTCTTTTAAAAAATTAACTTTAATTAATAAATAACGTAATATTAATTTGAATATTATTTTAGGTGATTAAAATAATTTTAAATAAATTCTTTACTTAAAATCCTTTTTTAATTTTGTATTTTTATTTCATCTCTTATTTTAATTTTGGGATACCAATGTGTATCTATACTTCTATAATAATATACAAAGAGAGAGAGCAGATTTTGTATGTGGAGGGTAATGTACAACTTTTGTACATTAATATGTACTTTACAGCTTTTCCTTTGTCAACCGCAGTCAAGTATCCATAGCAACATCCTTTAGCTTACGGGGTCCGTTTTTCGAAATTGCTCTTTACAACGGGAAAATGTTATATACTTCCTATCCCCATTTTACGTGGGGGACATTCAGCGTGGGTGGTCAGGGGATAGAGTGGTTAATTGCTTTCTTACTATTGAAAAAGAATTTCAATAGTAGTTCATCGGCACTCCGTGCCTCTTTCATCTCTCAAAAGGCTGAAAATGGATGAACCGCGGGTGAACCGCCCTTCTGATGTCTCTCGCCTGAAAAGAAATAGCCTCTAGCTAGAACGACAAAAGATTATTATTCAGTCCTTTTCGGCAAGATTGACCCTCCGTTCCCAGAATGTCACCCAATTGTTCTTTGGGGGCAAAGACGTTAGGAAAGTCAAAACGAAGTGGAATTCAAGACTATATCTCTGCCGACATCACACCGTATTTTTCGTGAGTATGTGCTTCGGATATATGCTATCCCACCCCGTAAGGAAAAGGTATAATATTTTTAAGATTCAAGTAGAGGAGGTATTGATAAATGATTTTTGAAACTGGCAACGTTAAAGGGTTTATTGAAGAAAACTACATTTGGTACTACGCTTTTTATTGGACATTTAAGGTAAAAAAATATTTACAATTTATTGGCTATCAACTGGAAATTTATTGGTATAATATTTTGTTCAACCCGGGCAAAGTCGGGACGGGCCGCTAGTATATATATATATATATATATATATATATATATATATATATATATATATATATATATATATATATATATATATATATATATATAGGCCTTTTAATTTGTCGTTTCATCAATCTTTTGTCATCTACTACGACTAAAAGTTGAAGAAATAGGTTACTGGAATAGGGGGGAAGGGATTTAAATTTCAATGATTAAAAGACCATAAGCTTACATAAAAAGCTGAAAACGTGCGTGCGACATTATCTACATTAAAAAAATCTGAGTGTCATTTATTTTATTAATAGTTGTCAAACATTTTACTACTAAAATAATAAAGTGTTATGAACGTTACTTCTCTAAAAATTTATAATAACTCAAAAAGAAGTCAGCTCTCAGAAATTAAAACTATTCCAAAAATAATAGGATCGGAAAATCCCCAGAAAAAATGCATATTTCGAAAAAGGGAGAATCCCTCAGTTCGATTGGCAAGATTTTTGAAATGTTCGCAATTTGTGCCGTGTTGCTGATTTTTAATGCGGATTTATTCGTGGATAAGGAAATCTACTAATATCACCCACTTTGTTACCCAAATATTAAAGCTATTAAGTAAAGTTAACATCTATTATTGTCCATTTCAACGTTTTACCTAGACCTTTTGGTGTTTTGTTGTAATATATTATAATTATTCTTATTTTTATCTTTGCCGAAAAATGACAAATAATAAACTGCTATTCGATAAAATTGCAATATCAATAAAGACTGAAATTTATTTGTGAAACATTGTGCAGGTACCATGAACAGTCCGTGGTACATTAGAGAGGTCTTGGATCTAGAATTCCCACCCCTGTAACAGACCCTTCCTGGACTTTTTAACAGCAGAATTTTCTCAATGTCTCCCGAATTGTCCAATGTTTTTTCTAATACCAACGTGTACCACTTCTTCCTTGCCCATACGATCACCAGATTAGTCTCTCATAGAATATGTGGCGGTCATGACTGCTGGAAAATCAGGAAAACGTATGTCATCACCTGCAGTTACGACTGAAGAATTGTGGATGCGTATTAAACCTGAGTGATACGAGATTTCCGAAAGAGTCATTCAGAATGCTTATTGCACAATGCAACACTGTATGCAAACACTTAAAACTGCTATTGTTAGACACACAGAAAATATTTATTTGAGTAATATGATTTATTATTCCCAGACATTGTACCACAAATAGCAGAACCTCTTCGGGTTGTAGCAGATTTGTCTATGGCGCGGATTTTTCTAAGGCATTGTTCCACGAGAACTGGTTGAAATTTAAAGATTAGAACCGAAAAATTTACACAAACAAACATAATTTAACTTACAGAGGAGTAAAGGACCTTTCAATCACTATCATCAACTCCAATTTAAACATGTTTAAATTTAAATTGCATTTAATTTAAATTTTCAGCAAAAGCTGATGATGATATTTTAACTTTTTACTGTCTTTGCAAAGCAATGAAATGTAGTCTGGTTAGGTTTCTTTGTATTACTTTACAATATTCGCTACCAGGGTTGACTGTCCGTTAGTATAGGTTCTGTAATAAATCTATTGTAACAAATATCTTCGAAGCGGCTTGATTTCAATAGAATTTATCGAAATAACACGGTTAAAACCAACAAATTTTGAAAAACTCAGAACCGTTAATTAACTACCTTTACGTTCCTTAAGACCCTTTTTTTAGTTAAAGTTGCATTTCTATAACTTTTCAGCATTAAATAGCTAAAAATAAATTTTAAGTATTTTTCCATTCAGAACTGAGCCAGTATATTAGACCATATCAGGAACATAAAACCGCAAATTAAGAAAGCATAAAATTAATATTCTTATGTACAGTCGAACCCCATTAAAACGAACTTCAAGGGACCAAAGGTTTTGTTCGCTTTATCCGGTGGTTCGTTATATCCGAATCGTTAAGAAAAATGTTAGAGTTCAAAAAATGTACAACTCATTAGTTGCAATGTATATTCAATAAGGATATATTAAAAAATGATGAAATCTATTTAAAATCATCATTAATGAATTAAATCGACTAAAATCGATTACATTAAACTGATACAATACTAATTAAACTACGTACAATAAGAAAACGGCGGGACCAAAATATTCGTTCGTTATATCCGTGAGTTCGTTATATACCGGGTTCGCTATAACGGGGTTCGACTGTATTTAGATGATACATTAAAGTTTTAGTTCGATACGATGAGATAAAATGAATTTTTACTGCTGATAATTTTTTCACTGCACAGAATATTTTTTTTTAAAAATCCCAAAATTTCTTTTCTTTCTTTTTTCTAATAATGCACTGTATCTTGAAGTTTACTTCAGAGGATCAATTTTCATGACTATCATCTAGGGAAAGAATACTAAACAAAATTCTTAGACATCTACAATTTTTCAGCAAGTGATTTAGTAATACGTTAAGATTTAACACATATAATTAAATACCAAAATATAATTATTTAATATAAGACTATTTTCGGATTTCCGTCACTTCCAAACTCGGTAAATGTTCTTGGAACACAATTTTATTCCCTTAATGTTGAAGAATAGATTATTATATGCGACGGTATCCTCTTATGTCATAAAAGGTTTTTTATTCGGTAATTATGGTAAACTGCTTAAAATATACATCATGGAGATTTATTTTGCTGGGCTTAGGGCAAGTCTTAATGGAAAATTCAAGAGCTTCTATCTTGGAACCTTAATAACTTAATATCTAGCGTTCCAAAGTTAAAAGGATAAAAATGTACTACATAGCATTAAACCATGAATACGGATGCAAAATATTCAGAGACAATCAGCCTGTGGAGGAGAGAAACTTTTACCAACAAATTTCGATTTAAAAGAGGAAATTATGTTATTAATTTAAGAAAATTACAAATTGTTAACAATAAGAGATCTGCATGATTAAAATGCATGCATTATGTCATAGTATTTAAATTGACGATTCCGTTTGCGTTCAAAAGAGCCGTATGGAAATTTTACCTGTTAAAATATAACAGCACTTATATCTTATTTGTCATACCTCTTAAAATATAACAGTACTTATATCTTACTTGTCACGTAGTGAACCAGATATCTGAGCGTATCTGGTTCGATAACAGTCACCGACAAATCCACCGCCGTGTTCTACTTGTATTTCTTGGTGGCCGGTGCACGTAAAATCTGTCGTTGCTACAATGTCCTCCAAGTTCTCAAATTACCTCTGGGTGTGCTGGGTCAGGTGGTCTGATCCCGCCACTTGACTCGTTTCAAAATTCGCGGACCATCAAACAAGTGCAGTGTGGACCCACCCCCTGTGGTGCACCCGGGGCAACGCATGCGGCGAAGTGGTCTCGCGTTTCCGGCTCCTCCAGGAGAAGATCCTAGGCTCAGTTCTCCCAGTCATTAGAAAAAAAATCTTACTTGTCATACATGCGGTATTCATTACATAATAGTTCCTCTTATTTAAAATTATCTTCCCTACCTCTACTGCACTGTATATTCCTCCGTTAAAGCTTGAAACAGAGTTCTACTGATCCCACTACCAAAGAAACAAACCAGCGTTTGTGGATAAAAAAGAGTTTAAAGAGAACATCCATTAAAATGTTTAATCGATGGTGAAGGCATGAGATCAGATAAAGATATTGGCTTTATTGAAACTTCGTAAGGTGATATCGCAGGTCTTCACTCTGTTAGTTAAGCTACGTTGAACATTTTTTCTCAACCTATTTCTAATCAAAGATTAGCAAATATTTTCTATTCAATTTTTTGCATTTAAAAAAAATCTTTCAATGCTCAGTACGTATTTTCAAAAAATATTTCTTTGTATTTTATTTAAGAGAAAGGTAATACCAGTACGTCATATACCGGTACGGTATATACCAGTACGTCAATAATTTTTTGCCATGGGAAAATTTTCGAGCTAAAATTTTTTAACTTTTAGAAACAGGCTCTGTTTATATAAATGTCTTTAAATTTAATTTAAATAAAAATAATTTTGCTAGTAATTAATAAGTAATTTAAATAAGAATTATTTTTATAGTGATGAAATTATAATTTATTCTCCTGTTAAAAGTTGACTTCTGAAGAATTTAAAGTTGGAATTGAATATCTGTGGTACTAAATGAGGTATCGCCTTAACATCTAGAGAAAGTCCTTTGAAATCTCACTTTAGCCAACAGTTTGTATAGTGTAGATGTTGACTATTAAATGTGGTGCATTATTTGACTTTGCAGATCTTCAGACATGTTAATAATTGAAGATTCCTTCGAATAATGACTTAAAGCTGGAGAAGTCAGCACGCGTGTCTAGAAATCAGAAGTTCTTATTGTCAATTCCGTGAATACTTTACTATACTTTCAAATCAAAGGAAAAGTGGAATATCGGACAAAGATGTGATAAAGGTGTTTTAAAGCTGTCATTCTAATTGAAACTAAGTATTTCTCAAAATCCGGTTCTACGCGCCAACATATTTACTCAGGAGCTTATTAGTATTGGAGAACTGCAACGATCTTAAAATACTCATCACAAATTACTGAACTTTGAGCTTTAATTGCGTATATTAAAAGCAGATTAAACTTTCTTCCAAAAATGCAGAGTACACCTTAACAGCACCGTAACAGCCCATATGAGGCAAAGTGGCTCCCAGGAGACGTTGCCATTCCACAACAGAAGGGTGGAATTGTCAACACAAAACCAGAAGAGAGTACAAAACATGGAACATTCTAAGCATAACAAACACAGAAAAGGATATGAAGATACCAGACAAAAAATAAAAAGTATAGGGAAATATTTTATTTATTTATTTTTGGGGAGAGGGGCGGTAAAGCTTAATTTTAAATCTTAATGTTAAAGTTAATATTTCTATGATTCTTGTCTTGCTCGAATAATTTTGGAGTTATTTTTAAATTTTTTTTTAACCAATGCGGAGGCACTTGTAATCAAACATTGGCCTATACTACGCCGCAAATTTACAGCCCATTTTATTATGGGGGCACCATATAGGCGGACAGCATTACCCCCTATGAAGGGACGACACGAACGGAGGCATGTTTCGTGGCGCAACGCCGGGATTCGATCTGACACCTTCAGCACCGAAAACCAGCGTGCTGTACCACAGGGCCGCCACAAGCCATTTTGGAGTTATATTTCCTATCATTTGCATTAATATCAGACACCAGCAGTAGATTGGAAGACCCATGGTTGGAGATAAGGCACTGGTTGTTAGTTATTACTCTGGAGGAGGCTTTCTGGTATTAGGCCAACACACGTCCCTTTCTCCGCCATAGAGAATGTACGGTTAGTGTATGCCATGGCAATTGTTTAGTGTTTAGATTGTTGGCAAGAGATTGTACCAATGGTGTGTTTGATGGGATAAAATGTAGGTATAATGAACTATATGGAACATTTCCGATTTTATAGGCCCAGATTACTGAAGATAGTCGGTTCAATTCCTTGACGAGAAGTGAAGCAAAGAGACAATATCAAAGTTTTGCACTTATAAAATTTAAGAAGATTACACATTAAAGAAGTTTTATTAATATTTTGGGTACTGTTGGGGACTTCTTCAACTTGTGGCTCCTATTCTAATCCCCATCTACACTTCTGGAATAATACTATACATAAAGGATGACAAATTGGATATCATAGACTGAGAACTGACTAAGGTGTCAATTCTTCAGTGCAAGCAAAAAAATAATTTAAAAATCAATCGAAATATTGCTTTGCTCTAATGGTCTCAATATACCATGTTAATACCTGTTATAACATTGATATTCAAAAAGTGTTTCATATGGTCTCTATAAAGCCTTTTTCAATATTGAAAGATGGAATTGAGCAAGATTTAAGAAATCTTTAAAAATAATTATTTTTCTCATTCAATCTTGCAAAGTAAAACTTTTTTAAGCATATTTTTTAAAAACATATTAAACTTAGAACCTCCAAATTCTCTTTAAAAAATGTGTATGTTAACATTTTTCCGTGAGATCTTATATCCCGAAAAGTACCCTTTTTGTTAATCATATATATATATATATATATTAGGCTTTTTAGGCCCTTTTTTAGGCTGCAGAATAATCCTAAAAAAGGGCCCCGTGCAAACAAGATGTATAAAATTGAAGGCAATTCAAGAATCAAGAAACTCAAAACTCCATGTCGATGTTGTGGCATTTATTTAAATATTAATTAACCCGTACGGTCCACAAATTCGATTAATCCCCACCAGCGGGAAAAACGCGTGTCCTATCTCTCTCGGAAATACAAGTCGTGTTTTTACTTACTGAACCCCACAAGCGGGGAGCCTTGCAAAAAAACGCGTGATTGCATGTGACGATGATTGCGACAGTAGGCAATCAATTATCGATGACTTCAGCAGCACGTGTTGAATGAATCAGACCATGTGATCTCCACTGCAAATGAACTGAAAACGCGTACAAATAATAAATCGTGGGGCAGCGTCATGCGACTGTTCTTGAACCCCTGCTCTTCGAAAACAACAACACTTCCCGAACGCGGAGCTCGGTATAGTCAAGTTAGTGAAACATTCTTTAAAAAAAAAAGACTGTCTGAAAATTGATAGAAGTGCTCTCGAATGGTTTTAATTACATTAATTGAGCTTTATCTAGATTTGACATATATATATATATATATATATATATATATATCAGTCATTCATAAAGTTAAAACATCTGTAGTTTTAAACCATCTAAACTCCTCAATACCTGTTAAAGGATAAAATTAATAACATTTTATAAACTTTTTTTTTCTTTCGATCATAATAAAAAAAACTGGCTGTAAAATTTCATGAACATGACTCAAAAAAAATTTTTATATTATGCTTGAAATCAAAATTTTTATAATAACATTTGCACCTGATATGTCAGCTCACTAATAATATCCTTTTTCTTATTAGAAATGCAAGCTGAAATTTCAAATAAAAAGTTTGAGATTTTAAAATCTCAAATTTCCTCTGATTTCATATCACGAGATAAAACTTAAATAAATAAATGATTACAATTCGTATTAATGTAAATCAGGAAAATAACTTAATTTTCATTTTACAAAGAAAAAACAATTTAGTAATTTTAATAATAGTGACATGCCTGAGGTCATATCCGATTGAAAAATATTATTACTCTCCTTTAAAATTCTTGGGCCTGAGTTTCAGGGCACCCTGAGACTATTATATGTGCTTTCTCCAAAAAGGATAATGCAGCAGAAAAATCTCATTTCTCGCTATTCTCAATTCACAGTCTCATACAATCAATCATTCTTGGCATTTTTTGACAATGGACCATTCACATTTTAAATTTACTTTGCAACTGCACGATTCAAAGTTTTATACTCTGCATGAAAAACATTTTAAAATACACCCCGGAGAAAGACTAGCACGTTTGTGAAATGGTGCCTCAACACCCTGAGGCTGCGTTATGTTTCTATTCACGATGTGCATAAGCGCAAAATGTTAAAAGTAACTGATTTCGAATCATTAATTTTACTTTAAGAACATTTCTGAGTGTGGAAAAATCTTCACCTATGTCATTGATATTTGACAAATTACTTCCACACACACAAAAATATATTAATATCAAACCACATTTAAATTTTGATTGCTTAGAATAAAATAATTTATATTAAATTGTTTTCGTGTACTTTGAATTGAACATTTACAGAAAATTATTTTTTATGATTTATTATGCCAAATTATTAAAACATAAATATCTATCAAAAATTCTTGATTGCAAGTATTATACATAACACCAATTTAAAACTATATCTCACAAAAAACACAATACATGAGATAAATCGGGAAACTTTTACTCATTCTGTCAAACCAGTGGCTGTTATAGTATAAATAAATTTCTTTATTTCTAATTACAAGAATTTTTGTAATCATTAAAACCACACTCTATAACATATATCACTTTTTCTTCACTCAAAATAACACAGTTTAATATCCCTATAAATGAAAGCGAGAGTTATGCATATAGATTAAACGTGCTGACTGTTATACCGCTAAGCGGTGCTATGATCTTCGTGATTAAGCCTCGGATTGTCGTAAGCATGAAATGATGACCTTTACTTACGGTGGACCCTTACTTACGTGGAAATCACTTAATTTGTCCGGGATCCGTTCCATTTTCTCATATTTATTAATTTTTCCTTCACTTAGCATACAACTACCTAGTACATGAATCGAAATCAAGGACGTTTAACTTAATGCATAGATTTACTGACCATATCACTACCTAAGTCTTGTTATAACGTTCACTAAGGAGCATCACCAACTAGAAAACATACAGATCAACTACTCATTCATCAGAGTAATCTTCTAACGTTATGTATTTCGTTAAATAAACAATCAAGGAAAATCCCCAACTTTTCTTGAAAACTTGAGGCTAGTCTTCCCGATTCTTGGAGGGGCCCAGGGTTGCCCAAATTGATCGGCAGATCTGTACTGTCCGTCCGGCGCCCAGGCCTAAAAGAAATATCACCGAACAGGAGAAATCAACCTTCGGCTGACTTTGTAGGAATTGCTACGTAGCCCCGGTCTTCAGTTTGAATATGGCGTATAGGCGAGACCGTGGTCGCCATAATCTTTATGAATTCCCCATTCTTAGAAAACTTTAGATAAATATTCGTCCACCATAGAATGCTCGAGAATATTCTTTCTCCTTCAAAGAATACGGAATAACCTTTATATTTTCTATAATACTAGATAATAACTTCATGTTTTTAGAACTCTTCGAACAACTATCGTATTTCTAAAATACTTAAGATTATTTAATATTTTCTGGAACACTATAATTTTTCTATTTCCTGAAAATTTTCGACGACAATTTTTCCTTACCTAGAATACTTTAGAGTAATATTCTCCTTTTTTTCAATCATTATCTAAGTAATGAGTTACAGAAAACTTGTGTCAAACTCCCACGTAACCAACACTTCTTTAATTGCTGAATAAATTTGAGAAATTGTGCCACAAAACATTTGTCGCATTTGTCAATTGTTCATAGCTCAATCACTTCTAATGCTCCTCGGCCTGACAACGAACTATTGAGTAGTTCGAAACACATCATCATTCGTTTTAATTTCTTGTGAAAGCTGTTTTAATTTCTTGTGAAAGCTGTTTTAATTTCTTGTGAAAGCTGAGTTAATATTTTCGTTATATAGAATGATTAAGGTATTATTTCCTAAAATACTCAATCATTACCTTTGCTTATCGTAGAGTACTTGGGATCAATCTTTCTCTTCCATAGAATGGTAGAGAGTAATCTCTCTCTTTCTTTGAATACTCAAGGACAATCTTGTGTGGAAAACTCGAGGGCAGTTTTTCTTTTCCATTTTATAGTCGAGGGCAATGTCTTTTTCTTAGAATACTCAAGGGCTATCTTGTGCGGAAAACTCGAGGACAATTTTTCTTTTCCATTTGATTGTCTAGGACAATCTCTCTCTTTCTTAGAATACTCAAGGACAATCTTGTGTGGAAAACTCGAGGGCAATTTTTCCTTTCCATTTAATGGTCGAGGACAATCTCTCTCTTTCTTCGAATACTCAAGGGCAATCTTGTGTGGAAAACTCGAGGACAATTTTTCTTTTCCATCCAATTGTCTAGGGCAGTGGTCGGCAAACTCATTAGTCAACAGAGCAAAATGTCAACAGTACAACGATTGAAATTTCCTTTGAGAGCCAAATTTTTTAAAACTCAAACTATATAGGCAGGTACATTGTTATTAATTTAATTAGGATACTCCAAAGCTGGCCTTCGCTAAAAACGTCCTCAATCTGAATGAGGTACTTTCGCTGAGGTCGACCCCTTTCAACTCTTCCATCCACACTCGTTTTGTATGCTTATTTCGTCTATCTCTATTCGTTCATCATCTCTGTATGTCCAAACCATCTCAAGATACCTTTCTCAATCCTCGACACTACATTTACTTTCACCCCACAGTGCTCCATAAAATTAACTTAATAAACTCTACTTTAAGTTTTATGTCTTTGTTAAACTATAGGTATGTCGAATAAAACTAGATATCATACTTAATATCTATATTATTTATTGATAAAATTAAATTGTAAAGTATCCATAAAATTAAATCATAACAATGACAGACAAACACTAATATGATCAATAGTCTCGCATCTCCTAGTTCAGGGATGGCGAACCTTTTTCTTACGCGCGTCAAAAAATGTCTGGAAACCGTAGAAATTAAAACCACGTGTCACTTAAAAAAATTGTTTTCGGTCTTTAGAAGACCTTCGGAAATTAAAAAAATTATACGATATATATTTAAAACAAAAACAAATTTAACTTTTTATTAGGATTTTTTTAAAACTATCAATATCAGGAAGAAAATAAATACAAAAATTATCGAACTTAATGTGACACTTGTTGTTGTCTTTCGGACGATAATTTATTTATACGTGGTTCGATATTTATAACTTTTAATCGTACACACGCAGCGGACAAGTGGATGCCGAGGCGATTTCTATTCTTACTTTTAATAAAATTCATTGTCGAAAACAACTGTTCGGAAACGTAGGTTGATCCAAACATTGTCAAAGGAGCTCTTGTTAAGTTTTTCATCGACATTAGTGAATTAGCCAGCGAGTTCCATTCAGTTAAAATAATATTTTCAGTGCTTGTTAAAATATATTCGTCACAATTTTCCAGATCTTGTAATTTTACGTTTAGTTCTGCAAATTTATTCCTCCGTACAACACTGTTGTGAAATTCGACCATTTTCATTTCTACGTTATCAATTTGAAGCCAATCGAAAGAGGATAATTTAAGTTTTCTCCATTTCTAGAAATTGGGAGAATCTTTCGTCAATTATTTCTTTTGCATTCGCTATCACTGAAGAAGAGTGTTTTAAGACTTCTGTTTGGCAAAAAGAGGAAAAAATTAATTTCAAACAATTATTTTTAAAAAATTATTTCTAGTACAAATTAGATTATAGATCTCTCAGTCCGACGAATGAAAATCAAAATTTGAAAAGTTAAATGGATGTTAAAACAATGTGATCGTCTCGCGTCTAAAATTGCTTCGCGTGTCACTATGTGACCTGCGGGTCACAGGCTCGCCATCCCTGTCCTAGTTGATTAAATGTCTGCGCACAAAAGCGCGTCTAGATGAATTTCTCTCAAAATAGCAACAAACCCGTTTCTTACGACGGTCATACTTTTCGCCCCATCTGTTGAAATTGAGACAGTTTTATCGAGTAGAATACGTTTTTCAATGCACTCAATTACAACATTTGCTATATCCTCTCCACGTGTTTGACCTTTGAGTGACAATAATTCTAAATGTTATTCTTTAGGACCTGTAGATGAAATAAATCGTACAAAAATTGAAATTAGCGCTGTATCATTTATGTCACAAGACTCATCAACTGCTATTGATAAAGCTGAAACTAATTTAAGATCTTCGACTTACTGGTTGGTTACATTCGAAGACCATTTTGACTAGTCTAGTGTTTTCTACGGGGACACGCTCTCGGAAGTAATACATTGCAAAACACGATGCAAAGATACGACGATATGCGTTGACATTTAATCTTTCTAGAAATGTTTTCTCATTAAGTCGCTTCAGAGCACTCGCTTAAAGATAAAGACACATAAACACCAACTAAGTATGTAAAAATAGAAATAAGAAAACCAGTCATCACCAGGGCCTGATTTACGTATAAGCTAAAAAAGCTACAGCTTACGGCTTCGCAATCTGCCGAGGCCTCAAATAAAAAAACAAAAAATATATAATAATCGATATAAAAATATCTTGTAGAAAAATCACTCAAATGAAGTCCGACATATCACGATAACTTCTAAATAATTTTAAATATACAAAATGCAACATTAAAATAATTTAAGCGCATCGTAAAATTGATTGAGACTAAATTTCACCAGAATAAAAGATTAAGTTTTTATATACTACCAATTATGTTGTTATATTAATTTAATTTTTACCCTTTTTTTAATATTTTAATTTAAAACTTTCTGTTCTCTGAGCCTTAATTGTCGTTTTTAAAACCCTTTAATTATATAATTATTTCTGTGACTTTGTAAACACATCCTTTTTTAACTTTTAATAAAAATTAAAAGAAATATATTTTCATACATTAAAAAGGCGTACATATTTAATTTTTTTTCCGACGCCAGCTGATGTAATTTAAAACAGTAGGGTGCCCTTGGGGTTTACATAGCTTAGGACCTCAACAAATCTAAATTCGGCCCTGGTCATTACGAAGTTTCAATCTCACTGTACGTGCGCGCTCGCACATGGTATTTTGTAGAAGAGCCACACTCAAGGGGCCAAAGAGCCACATGTGGCTCGCGAGCCACGGTTTGCCGACCACTGGTCTAGGGCAATATCTCTCTTTGCCTTCTATTACTCTATCCCTATATTAAAATACTCTACATCCACACAAGATTGCCACACAAGAGAAAGATTAGCCTCGTATCTTCCTCTTGTGTGGAAGATTCAAGGCTAATCTTTTACATAGCACACATTCAAGGATTCTTCAAGGCGAATCCTTTTACATAGCACATACAGCGAAATATCCCTTTCATATAGAATACTGTAGGCTGATATATATTTAATAGACACATATATATGTATCGAGTAATTTATTTCAAATATATATTTCACCGCATAAAACGCTTTAATATAATATCTCTTCATTTCTTTCACACATCGTGACATACAAACATATAAAATAATTAAACCAAACTGAATTGTTTTCAAAATACACTCGACTTCATAGTCTCATACATTAACACACCCCTTCCAAAACAGAATTCAATGCTACTGTACAAACCTTTTGCAAAATATTTACCGAGATATTCATACTTTCCGAAGGCATTGTTAAAATGCTTCAATAGATTTTGTCGGTGAAGTGTATATATATCACACAGATATATCAAACTGATATTTTGCATGCATCCCCGTGCGTCAGGATAATACCTCACCCTATTTTAGAATCATTTCCGAATCTTCCTCGTGCAATCGATCATTCTGTGACAGATTATGACAATGACCCATTCACCTTCCCCAGTTCAGTCTTTTCTTGCATCATTCAGCGTTTTCTATTGCGTATGAATAATATTTTTACAATATATCAAGAAAAAGATGATTTATATCAATCTACCTTGCCTATAAATCAACCTTGATTCAAGGTAATTTTATCTTCATTCACAACAATTCATATAAGGCCAGAATAAATTGTTGTGTCTGTTTCTTATGAAAAGTATATATTTGAGTCATTCTGTTTGTTTTATCATAAGTTTTAAAACACATGTATGATACAAATATGAAGATAGATATTCTTCTTTAAAATTTTTAAGGTTGTAATACTTGTGAAATCCACTTTGTAGGGATAAAACGTGAGTTTACTACAGATGAAATTTAATTATAATATAAGTAAAAAATAGCTATTTTCTTCTTATAAGGACTATTTCGTTAGCTTTTCTTTGGCTGTTTTTTCAGCACCATGGCTTCGCTGGCTAAAGTACTGTTGTTCCAAAAGTCTTTGGAAACATTTTTGCAAAACTTGTTATTCCCCATAGTTAAAGTCGAAGTTAGAAATAATTTTTATGCCAGATAGTTTTACCCTCCAAGTTAAGTAATGTGTAATGTAAAAAAGTACTTCCTGACATTCATTTCTTCTGAAAGGTACAACAGAGAATTAAAGAAAATACATTAATAAAAGCGCATTAAAAGCCAATGCTTCAAAGTTTAAATTATATTTGCACTCGATGCTTCTCCTTACGTTTATCATTCATTGCATCATCTTCAAGCTATCTAAATTTCTACTGCAATTCGTGATAGATGAGTTGTGGTTCTTTCCATTGTGCTCTCGATGACTGCAATTAAATCACCGGTAAAATATTTCAGAAATTCGACATTTGGTATTCTTTTCCCACCAGAAGGGTCATCAGCTATGCTTAGCTGGCGAAACATAGGTCCAGAGCTGCTGAGTATGTTGAGATGTATATATATTAGAGATTTTTTTTTTCAAATGCGGAGGAAATTCTCACTAAACATTCTCCCGAATGAGAATTACCGGGCAGACAACGTCTTGCAGGCACCAGACCAGGAGTGGTCAACATCGAATGCGGACGAACGCCCTAACTCACACCGCAATAATGTCGGCCATTCATTTAAGGGGGAACCATATAGGCGTCCAGCACTACCTCCTACAAGCCAGCCCGTAATTTAGAACCGAGTCAAGTGACGAGACCGGAACACTTCACCCACACCTCCAGCGGTAAATTTGAGAACTTGGAGGACACTTCAGCCACGACAGATTTTACATGTACCAACCGCCATTAGTGTACACTGCGATGGATTTGCAGCGACAGGCATCGAAACAGAGATATTTAGATCACTGGCCCGCTTTCCTTACCAACTGGGCCATCGCGCCCATATATATCAGAGTGTATATATATATATATATATATATATATATATATATATATATATATATATATATATATATATATATATATATATATATATATATATATATATATAAATATTGAGATGCATGTTTGTCGTACGCAAACAAGACAGTAATTTAGTACTTATATGAAAAGTTAACTTGTTTAAAGTCTTAATTTAAAATTTTTTAACAAACCTTCAAATTCCATTTCTCTTTCTTGTAATTATAATGATATATTTATATATAGACACATTTGATAAAAATAAATCAGTACAGTTTGTCTTTAAACGTAAAAAATAAAATTTTCTTTCTCGGGCTTTTTTTAAGTAGGGTTTCAACATTCTGCAAGAAGAGTGTTGTCCCCTCTTGTATTGGTAGGTTCAAAGCTCCAAGAATTGTAATTCAACACATAAATAATTATTTATGTATTGTTATCTTTCTGTTTATCCAATACGTACAAGTGAACAGGCATCAAGTAATTTAGAGCAGTAGATCCTTTATTTCAGCTTGTTAAACACATATCACCGTTGCCATAGCACGATCTATCAGTAAAACTCACATGCTATCACCGCACTTTAAGGTGACGCATCAGTAGGAGAGATCTGTGTACCTAGGGCCATCATGTACCTAGGACCACCCCACTTTATTTGAATAATATTTAGTTCTAGGTTTTATTACTCAGTTAAGTGAGTGGCAACAGTAATTGCTATTTTAGCAGCCAATTAGAAATCTTGGAGGAGAAAGCTGTGGCAAGTTATAAGTGAAAACCTTTTTTGCATGGTCTGAAGTAAAATTTTGCAGCTCATCTCTTTTATTGTTTTACAAAGGTAAGTCAAATACTTTTCTTTGAATTCTAGTACATAATTTTGTTTGTACCATTAGGTACTAAATGAGGTATTAAAGAAGTCCCCTTTCCATGTGGGTTTTTCAGTGGAAGACATTTTGAATGAAATTACCTATTCTTGTACCTAGGGCCACATAGTTGCCTTGTACCTAGGTCCATGGCCCTAGGTACAATTGTAATCATATTCTGTATTTTTTATTTTATTGAAAAAGTCTTTGTAATAAATGGAGGAAAAATCTGAACAATTTTGATTTAGTTAAAGTTTTTTTTTATTGGATGTTATTCAAATAGAAGGGGTACTATACATTTTGTTCTGGAACTCTCAATGTGCTTGGCTTGACTTACAAAAAATATGTTTGCTACTATTATTATTATTCAGGATTATTAATTTGTTTATATAAACATGAGAATCTATTTAAAAAATTATATTTATAAAAGCAAAAGTATAATTCTAAATAAGGTTTATACGATATTTTAATTAAATTTTCAACCTTTATCCTATTTTCATACCACAAGTTCCTAATTTACTAGTAGGGTAATTGCAAATTCCTAATTATTTCTTTAGATGCCTAGAAATCCCGATGGAATAAATCGGTCAAAGCCTAGTGCATATAATGTAACTGCAGCTTCAGAAGCAGTTTTGATTGATGAAGTTCCAGCTCGGACTACAGCACGACAGTTTGGAGTAAGCAGAACAACACTGCAAAAACACGTTGACGTTTGTAAGAAGACTAATGCTGAAAATACAGAATTAAATTGTTCATATTCTAACCGATGTGCTGTTTGGATAGTATTCTCTAACGATGAAGAGAGTGTTCTTGTTCAGTACCTTGTCGTTGCATGCAATATGCATTACGGGTTGTCAAAATACAGGTTAAAAAGCTTGCTTTTGAGTATGCAAAAGCAAATAAAAAAATATCCAAAGTCCTGGGATGCAAATGATGAAGCTGGTAATCAGTGGTATAATGATTTTATCAAAAGAAATAAGGTTTTGTCACTAAGAAAGCCCAAAGCCACAAGTTTATCAAGAGCAACAAGTTTCAATAAAACAAATGTTAATACTTTTTTTGAAAATTATCAGGAGGTATTAGCAAACTATAAATTTTTGTCTGAATCCATCTATAATGGGGACAAAACGGGCATTACGACAGTGTACACACCGGCCAAGGTTATAGCCCCAAAAGGCAAGAAACAGGTTGGCAGTATGTCTTCTGGTGAACGAGGAACTAATATAACTATTATTTGCAGTGTAAATGCAATAGGAAATTCCGTAACCCCTAAAATTATTTTTAAAAGAGTGAACTTCAAAAACCACATGCTGAAAGGTGCGCCTCCAGGAACCGTGGGAACAACACATATTAGTGGCTGGTCAAATGCCAAAAAATTTGTTGAATTTTTGAAGCATTTTATTCACTATGTCAAATGTACAGAGGATAAAATATTCTTGTTACTCTTGGACAACAACGAAAGCCACGTCAGTACTGAAGCAATCATTTTGGCTAAAGAACATGGCGTAGTTATGCTTACTTTTCCTCCACATAGCCATAAGCATCAACCTTTGGATAGAGGCGTACTACAAGAGATGCTACAGTACAGCGTGTAGTAATTGGATGCTCACAAACCCTGGGAAACCAATCACCATTTATGAAGTTGCAGAGAATGTTGGCAAATCATATCCTTTAGCATTTACTCCTGTAAACATTCTAGCGGGCTTTCGTGTGTCTGGTGTATGGCCAGTAAATCCAAACATATTCACTTATTATGAACATTTGAGTTCAAGTGTGACCGACAGACCAGATCCATCCATAAATTGCTAAAATGACAATTTTCCCGAGGAAAAAAGTGAGTCAACAATGACGGAACTGGAAGTTTCTGTATCAAATTCAGTTTCACGTCCTACAGAATTTTCAGAGCCTTCGACATCAAACTCCATTTCATGTGCTGCTGAATTTTGTGAGCTTCGTGCATTTAACTCCATTTCATTTGTAACCCCTGAACAGGTACGACCTTTTTCAAAAGCAAAACCTCGTACATCCAAAAGAGACCACCGAACCAGGGAGATGTAGAATCCTACAGACACTCCAGAAAAGAAAGAAATTGAAGAACAACATGCCATTAGAATGGCCAAAAGAAAATGAAAAATTGTGAAAAACCCGTGTTTCAAATAGAGGCAGCTTTATCTGAAGAATGATGAATCATTATGAAAATCCTTGTAATTCACTAATAATTTGGTACATTGCAATTTAAATAGTTACAATATGATATATCAATGTATTACCTGATATTGTTTCTGTTATAAAATTCATGTGTATATGTTTGTTTTCTATCCATTATGGAGTGAAACCTAACTTTTAGGGAATGACCCTAGGTACACCAGCTACTGGACCTAGGCACAATGCTGTCTTGTACCTAGGGTCATTTGTGAAGTTTCTTAAAAAGCCTTCTATTTCACAGAATTTATTATTTTGAGTATTTATATTAATCCCAATGGGATGGTAATTAGTATAACAATGTGTACATATCAGTTTCACAATTTTAAACAGGTCAGTGGGTCTGTTTTCGTTCATTGAAAAAAGGTGGCCCTAGGTACACAGTTCTCCCCTACTAACATCTCAGACCTTAAGTTCCACTGCTAAGATGTCAGAAATTTTCTTTGCAGTATATTTCTAAATGCAGATTTATAAATTTATACTTCAATACTGAATATTTTATCAAACAAATGTTGGTTTAGGATCTAAGATTCATTAGTTTTGAATTTTTTTTTCGTTTCTAAGAGATTAATTTCTTGCAGGTAATTAAATAATTGTTTCCTATCTCTTTAAAAAAATAAATAAAATAAATATATTTTCAGAAAACAAGTGAAATGCATTTAAAGGTTTTTAAAATTAAAAATCATAATTGAAACATTTGTGTCAGTTATATGTGATTAGTATTATATTGAGAGAAAAATACCCCATAGCTTTACATTAGGGTTAAAAATCCGTAGTGTCAACAGATTTTAGGCCTTAACTTCGAATCCGTTGGGATTAATACACGCTGGTGAAGTTATATCAGGAGCTGCCAAGTTTTGCCTTCAGTGTAGTCTCAACGATTTTGTCTTCGCGACTAATTTGATAATTGATAAAACACTTACGCTTATTGCACACCATTGGCGACGAAGACGAAAATCATGTATCTTCCTTGTTGCGCATGCGTATAACAACCAAATTTTCACTTCCCCCGGTTCGTTTCCGTCTCTGGTCTCTGCGGTTTCAAGTTGGAAAAAGTTCAACTTTTGTCTCTGCCGCCATGTTTGACAGCCAATCAGAATAGAAAAAGAAGATTATGCGAATGCGCAAATAAATGTCCTCTACTCCCCGTATCCTAGCGATGTGAAGGCTTTTATGACAGCCACAGAGACGGGTGACAAAATGTGTCTGTCTTTCGTTGCTGTCGCCGTTGATGTGGAGTAAGCATTAGAAAGCAAAATAAGCGCACTTCATTGACTGTCTTGCACTCTCATAATTTTCAAATCCCAAGGCATGAAATTTGTTATTAGAATCCTCTAGACCAGGGGTCGGCAGACTTTTCCAGGGTACTGGCTACTTCTAGTTTTTTCAAGGTGTTGCGGTCCACCCAGTAGCGTAGGTGTGGTCATCGTGCGCTTCCAATGAAGGTACATGTGTCGTCTACACATTCATCGAATCATTTGCTTAAGTAAATACAGTCGCATCGATTGTGAAAAGCCGATTCTCCAGTCTAGCTAGCGTCGGTGTTCCATAATTATGTTTCTTTTAGTATGCGCGTCTTAGGTCTTAGTAAAGGCGGTCACCCCAAAATGTCTTGGTGGTCCACCGGTCGATCACGATCGACTTAATTCCCACCCCTGCTCTAGACATAACCTTTTATATTCCAATAATTCTTTAACGGGTGAATTCCAGTGAAAGTATATAAATAGTATTTATGAGGGGAAAAAAGGTAGAATCATTAATATACTCAGTTCAAACGACCAAATCCGGCTTATATTACCCACTCATCATTGGTAAATATCAGATAACCGAACTCCAATATAAACTAACTCAGATTTTTTTTCGTTTTGAATTTACACTTATACCATTTCAATGATTTATAGCCGTGTCGGCACTTACGGTGAACACGATATCGAAAATAAAGCACGTAACTCAAAAAATTGCCCCAGAATAATACATTACAAAGGACCAAAAAAGAAACCGCCACAGATTTTTATGTCATAGGGGCATTGAAGAATTCCACGGAGAAAGCATAAATCTAGTTGAATGCTTTTAAGATATGAAATATGATAGAATTTTGGGGCTGATAATTCTGCAAGAACGAAAAGTACTTTTTACTATATCCTTGCAGAAAAAAATTTCAGAGTAGTAAACTTTCCATTTATCACTGATTCATCGTGGAAATTTTATTCTCGACGAAAAAACAAAGCAAAACTCTTATACCTTCAGTTATGTACTAAATATGCTTTTATAGCAATTTTATTGCACTTCATTTCTTAAAAAAAATCGGTTCTACAAATAATTATACGCATTACTTTTAGCATTGAATGGAGCTGAATGAAGTTGTTTTTGTAGCAATAAACAGCTGTATTAAATTTCCTTCTTATAGAATAAAAATTACCTCACTTTTCGCCACTCAACACTAAACTATCAAATAACAGATGAGACGATTTTCATATGAAATGGGATATAGTCGCATTATTTTGTCATGTGTATGGAGCTTTACAAATTAATTTATTTGTGGTTTTATTGGTATATAAATTTATAGAGTGTCAAGTGTATAAATATATAAAATTTTCTCTAAAAATTATTTGTCCTTTATATATATATTCATTACAGATTTATGTTAGAGTATGTTATTCCGAAATTCTTTATATAACTAATTGGTAAACATTCATTTCATACCCGTAATTAAAGCATACAATTGATAACAAATTTAGTATTTATTTCATCTCAAAAATTATGGACGGGAAACCTTAGGAACATTTTTCAATTCAGACTTTTTCGAAATCAAGACTACACTTTTTAAAGTTTCTCTAATTAAGATTGATTTTCAGCAATTACTTAGATACATAATTAAATGCGGAGCGAAATTCATAATTATTATTAGATTAAGTCGCATGCAAATATGTAGCGAATGAATAATTTAATTTTGCTTTTAAAATAAGAGAAACAGAAATAAATGAGAGAAACTGGAAAACTTTTAAACCTGTATGCAAATTAATGCTTTAAAATTCATTTAGCTCCAATAAAATGCCAGCATAGTATAACTACGAAGGGTGTAAAATATCACATACTTTAAAATCACTTAATGTTAAAAGGACAGGACTTTTTTCTGTTTGTGTTTCTATTTAATGTAATTTCTAAAGAAATATTTAATGATATTAAAAAGTCCAAAAAAATTCGTTAAGATAAGACTAATACATAACTTTCAATACAAAAAATTAAGAGAAATTTCAAAATATGATTTAATTTCCATCTACATTTACATGAAAAGGTCAACTTTAGCATAAAACGATTTGATGGAGGGAAAAACTAAAATTTTCGCGTGTAATTTCATGTTCCAGAACTACCATTCAAATGTGGAAAATCGCATTTCTCAACTGCTACATTTTTACATAGATACATACATGTCCGCCCTTTGATAATTCAATAACAACGCAACATTTGAACGAAGCACTTTAAAGTATATAGTGCACTCAGAATAAAAGTCTGCATTCTTGGAATAAATTTAAGAGGTAAAAGATAGTGACTAGTTGATTTAAGAGTAACTCAGAGAATTTAACCACCGTATTAGGCAGCTTAATTTTCAGGCATAAAAGAAGTTTTTGAACCGCAGACACAATATTATAATACTGAAAGTAAATGCAGAAAATTCATAATAACCTTCTGTAACATCCTTTGTTGTTAACAAATTTTGCTGAATGAGACCTAATTTTGCACTTATTACACCCAATATTTTATGACTTAACATATACAAAGAAAAACCCATCATCCACTGTTTGAAAGGAGCTTTAAGCTAAAGGTACAGCCGTAGGTGGTTTTAACTTTTTTTTTCTAATGCGCTAAGCACTTTTCTACACCAATTCTACACCATAAAATTGTTGGTAGATTGTAAAGGGAGGAACGTATAGGCGTATTTTAAAAGTTTATATAGCTAACTCAATTTTCAGGATGTCTGTCACGCATTCTTCCAATAAATTTAAGCATTCATTGGTTTGTTAAATATTTTTCATGTATATAAGAGAACGAGCATACCATTAGCTGGGATTCGATCCCACTTTATTGTGTGTGTGTGTTTGTTATATAGCTATATAGATAGAGAGATAGATCAATTTTATAATTTTATTTCAATTTATTTCTAAATTTCATACTGAATCAATTGAAACGCTGAATGTCAGTTAATATGATGACTTGAATGGATATCATCTACCGGCCAAAAAGTCCGTTATTTGCTGGAGTTTGAACTTGAAATCAAAATCAATTTCGTCGTTTTACAGATCAGGCAGAATTTATTCAATAAGCTCAATTTGAATTTATTCGTATGTCCAGTTCTGAGACTCTGTTCGGCCGAGCATAAAGTTCATTACATAGGGATTTGAATCCGGTCTTGAAATAAAGTTTGCATTGGAGTTCCTTTTGAAATGACTTAAAAGATCAATTCTAAACTGATTTGTAAGTTTAATGGGAAATACTAGAACATGCAAACGTGGGTTCCATGGGTTTGAAATAGGGTTACAAAATTTAATTTGTATTGGTTTGCAAGTTTGTTTTAAATTCATTTCTGAGTTCCATTTTGATTGAGTTAAAAATTTAAGCTTGATTAAGTAATTTGTCTGACAAGGCAAAATATGTTTCTTAGACTTTTAATCTAAACAAGCATTTGCTTAATCTCAAGATCTGAATAGGGAGATTACTTTTATAACATAAAAACTGAGTACTCGTGTTTTAGTTAGTAGTCACCAAAAGCAATGGGTTCTCTCTGCTTACATGAAACCCCAATGCATGAGCCAAATCCAATTTGCTTGAAACTAAAAAATAAAAAATCTCTGACTAATTAAGACATAATCCAATATTATACCGATCTACAACCTTTGTCATAAAAGTTCCAGGACTGTTTTTTTAATTCTTCTACCTCTGAAATTCAGACACAAGAAATAGATGTTATTCTATCAACTGATATGTTTTCGGAATAGAAATGACCTTGGAAGTGTTTCCATGTATACTCACTAGGTGGCAGGGTTGTGCTTAGGAATGTACTGTTCAGTTTATTGTCGCATTTAGTTAGAAGTGAAATGATGGACGTGATGGACGCAGATTGAAAGCAGAGGGTTAACGTTAAGTTCTGCGTCAAGCTAGGTAAATCCCTAATGAAACATTGAATATGATACAGTAGCATATGGTGACAAGACATTATCGAGAAGCCGTGTCTTTGAATGGCAAAAAAGGTTACTCTCAAACGAAGCTCCAAAGTGCCGAATGGCGAGGTCATGGTTCACCAACCTTCAAAAAAGTGAAGCAGCAACCTTCGAAAACAAAGAAAATGTTGATCGCATTTTCCTATTTTAGAGATTATGTGCCCATGAATATCTGCGTAAAGGACATACAATAAAACAAAACTTGTACATTGAGGTGCTGAAACGTTTGCGTCAAGCAATTCGGAGGCGCCGTCCTTCTTTGTGGGCATCTGGACAGTGTATCTTATAGCACATCAAGGCAAGGCCAGATACTGCAACATCAGTCAGGAATATCTGGCCAAACACTGTATTTCTGCTCTACCATAACCTCCGAATTCACCAGACCTGTCACCGTGTGATTTATTTATTTTTACCATGTTTTTATTAACTCGCTTCCTTGTTTGTTTGTTTGTGTGTGTGTTTGTCCCGTACAAATTTTGTAATCCATTTTTAACTAACTTCCCGACTAGCTAGACATTTGAAACTTTTAGAATAGCCCTTTACACGATGACAATGCATTATGTTAATACTTTTAGCCATCTTTAAGCAGAATTAAATTCATTTCCAGTTAATTTTGTTTTGTAGACTGGTGCAGCCATCTATCGGCCGAGACGAGAACGAAAAGTTAAACCCAAGTTAACTTCCAATTATTTTCATTTTCTTTCATGCTGATGGGATAATTCATCAAAAAAATTTTTTACAAAATATTTATTAATACATAAAATTGTCAAGTTTATATGATTCAACAGAAAATTTAAAAACATGGTATATAAAAAGATCTTTTTATCTTGTAATTATTTTGTTTGCTTCCTAGTGTGAATATGCTGCTGAAAGTGAAGCGTCATGAAGATATGGCAGCAATTCAAACGACTGTGACAAATGTGCTGTGAATCCTCACGGATGTAGTCTTCTCTACTTGCTTCCATGGCCTCCAGAAACGTTGGCGGCTGTGCATAGTTAGCTGAAGTAACTACTTTGACAACACCTAGAAACAATAGTTCCTAACATGAATAAATTTTTTTATCGAACTGAGTCCTGGAATTTTTCTAAAACAGGTTGTACTCTATTTTTATGACCTAAAATTTTGTATGCCTGAAAAGAAAAACTTTCTTTTAAAATTAGTAACGGTTGCAAACCTTTCTCAGAAATATAGAAATACAAAAATTCTGAAACCACCCATGAAATTTCTTCGGCTTAAGACTGAAACTTCTATTATTTCAAAGATTAATTCCATTTCTCGAATCATGCCTGTCAACTCTTCTAGTTGAAATATATAAATCTGAAAGACAATATCCCTAAGTAATACATTATATACTAGCCAGTATAAAATTCTTTTGCCAGATTTTTTTTTCGAAATAACTCTAAAAAAATATTGCTGAGGAAGTATGTATATACCTGAGTGCTTTTAAAATATGAAATATGATGAAATTTTTTATGCCGGTAGTTTTAGAGAAATGCACTTCGCCCTGCGTTTGAAATATATAGAGAAGAAATGGGGACACCTCTATGTCATTTATCATTATTTTCTATATATGCAAAATCTTATAGAAAGACTTATAAAGAGTCGGAGAAAATTTATTTAACGAAAGGGAAATTATTACTTTAGTGCTTGAAATTGTAATTTGTACAATAAATTTATCTAATATCTTTATAATTTAATAATATCTTTTTTGCGGCACCAAAATTTTTAACTTTCTAAGAGGGCTTAGGCTAAAACTCATTTGCCTCTTTTTAACTAAAAATATAATATAATAATTATGTTCTACTTTTGGTGAAATTGTAATTTGTACAATAAATTTATCTAATATCTTTATAATTTAATAATATCTTTTTTGCGGCACCAAAATTTTTAACTTTCTAAGAGGGCTTAGACTAAAACTCATTTGCCTCTTTTTAACTAAAAATATAATATAATAATTATGTTCTACTTTTGTGTACCAAAAATTGTTTATATATATATATATATATATGAGTGTGTGTGTGTGTCTAATGAAATTGGAAGAAGCGTGGCGTTGGAGCACACGGTAGGAATAATCGGCGGGTCTCAGACAGTTGTAGACGTGTCACCGGAGAGGCCGGCAGATAGAGAATCAGCACAAAGCGAGTCCAGGTCAAAGCAAAGACGGCTCTTTCGTCCATAAAGATGATTTATTGATGGCATAATCACTGGGTAGTTACAGTTCTTTACACTGGCTAACACATAAACAATCTTTTAAATTCTTCTGTTCGCGTTAACTTATCCGGAAAGAGACCGGAGTCGTACATACTGAATATAAAATCCACAACTCAATTTACTACGGTTATCCAGGACGAAATGCAGAAGCAAGAAAGTTCACAAAGAATGCAGCGTGCTAAGATTACATGTTTTCGGTTTTGTGGCAGAGACACAAAAGGCGCAAAAAGACGCTCTACTCACGCGAAAGTACAGGCGCGTTAAACTTTTAATTGGCCAGTGGAAAACATCTGACCTCGCACGTCATACGCTGGAACATTCGAGAAGGAGTTTCATCATCCTGTTATATAAGTATTTTCTCTCCTTTTCTATATATATAGTAATATATATATATATGTGTGTGTGTGTGTGTGTGTGTGTGTAATGCGCTGTACATCACGGGGATTCACGAATGCAGGTAAATACAGGATATGCGAATAAATCAGTTCGTAGTCATGGCGGGGGAGAGATTCGTAGTTGGGCATTACAGATGGAAAGAGCAGGACTAAATACAATGTGGAGATCCAAAGAAGAGACGCACGAACAGTAACTTGATTTTATTGCAGAAGTATGATGACGACATTACACGACACAAGAGATTTTAGCAATAATAACTGTACGACTTGTAACCCGATAACTAGGCACAAATATACGGCATGACTATATCGGCATAGGTAACCAGCCGTAGCTTGAATATGCTTGACATCAATGGAACAGTAACGGCATATTTATAAAGAGACGCGCGCGCGGCGATTGAGTGAAACGAGACAAGAAGGGTGCAGAGATGACAAAACGCATGCACTGGACAACATCAATATATGAGGACAGTCACGAAGAAAGCCGCAGAGAACCCCTGCTCTCGCTTTTACGAAGGGTTCAGGACCTTGTACACCAGGGGGCCAAAACCTTCTAATTGGTTATCGGTGACCATCTGACCTCGTGCATCAGGAGTCGTATGATCTTTCGGAAGGAGCGAGAAAACTGGTGATATTGAATACAATTCTTACTGTTTAGCACGTGCGTTAAGGGACAATTTACCTAGTTAATTCGTTTATCCTTAGGTCATAATTTAAAATAGGGGGCTTTGCGTTATTGAAACATTAACGGGAAAATTTAGAATATGCGTTAATTAATAAAGGTGGAACATTATTATGACATATATATATATATATACACACTCTGTGACAAAAAATTATATGCACCCAGAAGAAATCGAGCTACTATCACGAAACGTGGCAGGAATAGAGTCTGGTAAGCGATATGCAAAAATTTCGACGCCAATGAGATAAGTATAAGTTCGTTATGCGCATATAAGATGCGTATATGGGAGAGTTAAAAAGCATGATTGCTCGTGCCATAGGGTTATTCACACAAATCTGTCGACTTGGACGGACGGCATTGTGACTAGAGATGCCTCTGAGACGTAACCGGCGACAGTACGAACAATTGTCAGACTTTGAGAGGGGGCGTATAGTAGGCCTCAGAGAAGGAGGTTGGTCGAACAGGTGTATCGGCCGCCACCTCGGATGAAGCGATATGGCAGTTGCTCGGTGTTGGCAACAATGGATCACGGAAGGGATAGTCTACCGTCTCGGAGGGTCAGAGCGTATCAGGAACAAAATTGCGCGCGAGGATCGCACAATCATAAGATTGGCCACGTCCGCACCAACAACGTCGCTAGAATCGGTGCGACGCCATTTGCCACCTTCCAGACATCCGGTGGTATCAACTGAAAAAATTCGGAGACGACTGATCGACGCAGGTATAAGTCGCCGACGTCCATTAAGACGCTTACTACTGACCCCATATCATAGGCAGTGTCAATTGGGGTGTGACCGACTGGAGGCGAGTGATCCTCAGCGATAAATACCGATTCAGTCTCAATGCTGATGACCAGCGCATACACGTCATATCCTTGTATATGGCCAGGCCACCGGTCTGATCCGGCATTTATTGTCCTAGAGGCATACGGCTATTACACAATGTGCGACAGTGTGAGGAGCAATTTGTTTTGGACACACGATCACCTCAGTCGTCCTTCAACGCACTTTGACGGCACGCAGTTACGTGGACGAGATTTTAACTCCAGTTGTACTGCCTATGCTATCAAGTCGCCCAGGTACCATTTATCAGCAAGACCTCACTCGTCCACATACTGCGCGAATCTCCCAACAATGTCTTCAAGGATATACTCTTCTGGCCTGCCAGGTCACCAGACCTCTCGCCAATAGAGCATGTCTGGGACGTGCTTGGAAGGCAACTGCAGCCGTCCCGGAATAATGGTGAATTAACTGCCCAGTTGCAAAGATTATGGCATGATCTTCCGTATGAGGTCATAGGTGACCTCACTGATTCGATGCCACGCAGTATTTCGGCTTGTATAGCTGCCAGAGGTGGATTTACGACTTACTGATTTGTAACCTTTTTCATGCCACATCTTCTTAATAAAACGGTCTGTTCTTCTGAATTCTGAAGCCTATTTTTATTTCGGAAAAGTATTTTTCCCGTGCGAACTTTAAAAGATTTTAATTTCCCTTGAAAGGTATCTGTGAAAGTTTGGAAGTTTTTCCGTCTCATTTGCATTCAGCAAATTTTCGGGCTTTTCGATTAGAGTAAAACTAAAAAAAATAGTCTTTGAACCAAAAATCACGATTTTGAGCAAAAAGAATTTAATTTTTTCAAATTCTAAAAATATCGTAAATGTTTATAAAATATGTTGGCAAATCATTTTAAAATCTTACTTTTGTTCGATAGAGGGAGAAAAACATTCAGATATCCTGTAACTGATTCAGTAAATACAGCAAAGTAAAAACATGCGCTATATTCCAAATTTTAAATTTATTTTTAAACCAAAATTTTTGTATGCATAATGTTCCAAAACGTTTATATGCATAAGTATTTTTACATACTTAATGATCACCGTATAATGATACGTTTGAGTTAAGAAACCAAATGTAAGTAACAAAAATAAATAAATAAACGGGATAATTTTTTTTCAACATATTCTTAAATTTAGAATTTGTGAGTTTTATTGCTTTTATATCATAATAATTTCCTTTTTGGCATGTTACATCCTTTATGAAAGAGTTTCGTGGTTTAAATCGATAGTATAGGCCCCACTTCAAAATAAAGCAAATAATAATAATATTCCCTATACAGCAATAGAATTGGTGAGCAACTCCTACCGTTAAAACATATGTGTATGCCATTCCATACAACGGGGAAAACATTTTATATTGTCAAAGAACCATGACGGAAAACATCCTAAATCTTTGTAAAATATTTATTTAACCCTTAGGCTTTTAATTGTAATGTGCCAATAGTTTACTATGGGGGTAATAACATTTACAAGCCTTTTGACTTTTAAGAGTTAAATAAATATTTTAACACTGTTATACAAATAAATATTTTATTACAGTTGTAAAAAATTTTTTTACATTTCTGATTATGCTTTCCTTTCACGAAATATTATTTATGCATTTATTCAATATTCTGCAATCTCATAGGTATAAATGACATAAAAATGAGTATGATGGCTCTTCCGGTTAAATTTTTATAGAACTTCTAATTGTATCATTCAGTACTTATATTATTTATTGGATTCTCTTTATATAATACATACACACACACACACATATATTCCAAAAAATATTTCTTATTCCCTAACTTGATTATACTCATTCTTTAACATAATATCTCCGATAATTAATAATTTTATTAACCAATTTTACACTTTCCGCAATTTTTATATCTACCCTCAGACGAAATGACCTAAAAATGACCCGTGAGATACTAGCCACAATAGTAGTTTTAGACTACAGAGCACAATATCATATAAGGTATAACATAACTGCGAAATTTGCTAACCTAATGACAATTCTAATCACAGAGATATATCATTTTAAGATATTGAAGTGCCGTATAATTGTGTTTTTACATTTACTCTCTTCAAGGAGTCGCGTGAGGAACGGACCTCTCCGGACAGACTTTATCTCTTAATAATGGCGTACTAAATGCGTTTATAATATATAAAAATGGTATAATTATTGAAGTTTGCCTATATCGACTCTATGACTACATTTATACGATGTGTTTCAACTAATAGTATTTTAAAGTAACACAAAAACACACAAACACACACACACACACATATATATATATATATATTATTAAACAAATGCCCGGCCTTTGACCATCAGGACATCAGGCAACAAGCTCTCAAATATTTTTTAACAATACAGTCCAAAGCATTTAGTGCAGAACAATCGTCCAGATGAACAGCAGTCATGTCTTGTCCAGAGTCTCACAAGACACAATCAGGTGAATTTGTCAAATTAAACGAAACAAATAGGCACTAAGACAATCGTGTCCGGTCAAAAGTCAAAACCCGGTCACTGTAGCTGTACGGGATGAATCCGGGACAAAATATCAACAAAGTACACTACAGGACCTATCTCCCGAAGCATGGGAAGCCACGCTACGAAACGATTGTTTGAAGATTATCTTAATTCTAATTTAGCAGAATAGAATGGCAGGTCTCTAGAAGACGTTTGAAGATTATCAGTTCCATTTTTTGCAAAAAAACTCTGCCATCTCGTTTCCCCAAACACCACAATGGTATGGTACCCATTGAAAGACAACTATTCTCCGAATCCCTTTCAGGAGCTCCCTATATTTATATATATATATATATATGTGTGTGTGTGTGTGTGTGTGTTTGTTTGTGTGTGTAATATGCGGCGTGGAAGAAAAATAATAGGGCAGAGGGGGTGACGTAGCCGCACATCATGATTAACCGAGCATTTTCCCGCAAAGACTTCCAACGCAAACACAGGAACCACAGATACGTAATTGAATCTAAAGCATTTCATTAAGTTTTGTCGAGTCGTCAGCCCGGAGGCATATTTCCAAACCACACTTGGATTCAGGTAGGAAGAGATTTAGAGCGTGATGATTGGACGCACCGTTCCTTAACGTCATGAATCTGTAAAAATTTAGTGGCGCCATCTGTCTTTATAATTATAATTTAAATTACTTTTTGCAGATGAAGTATCACTACATTGCAATTGATTCTTTAATTGCTTAAGACAGAATGTTTTACCACGATTAATGCGCTATTATACAAGTGTATTAAATTATTTTGTAACGCTAAATTTTTCCATACAATGTGATAATTAGAAATACTAAAGGTATAGTAGGATTTATAAAAGCACTATAGGATTCAATAATAATAGATAATAGAATCACATACTTTTAAAAATTAAAATGTATAAAGTAAATTTACCGCGTATGATTATACAAATTATATCCGTATTATTTAAATTGTATTACTGTCATTAATAAGTTTTTTGTATTTAATACTGATGCAATATTAATATATGTGTTTTTGAAATGCATTATATCGCAATAGTTGTATGTTATGTTTTCTTTATGAGTGTTTATGTATATGGGATTGTATGCGTAGACTTATTATAACGTAATTGAAATTGAAATTGCACTGTGATAAATGCATAGGAAATTTACTTCATTGAATTATTTATTATAAATTGCTTGTAATGTTATCAAGAACTCTGAAATGTAATCGTACCTTGTGTATTTAGAAATGCAATTATCCACCAGCAAATTTCCTTTTCTGATCTATTTGATTTGCATTCTAATATATTGTAAGATATGCAAGCTGTGTTATACATGTTTCATGGTATTACTTATGTTATTATATTGCTTATTTGGTGTTGTTATGAATTGTACAGTGTACAATACAAGAAAAAAAAGTTAAGAAAGAGAGAAAAAAAAAAGTTTATTTGAATACAGGAATGCTTTTGCAACCAGGTTATTGCCACCAAAAATTCAGGCCTAAATTTGTTTATTTTGGTTAAATTGGTTTACTTTGGCGCCTTTGGCGGTTCTTTTTTTTTTTTGGTTACTTTCGTTGCTCTGATTCCCGTGGCTACCGGGATTTCAGTAGCTAACTTACCCGTATAAGCTTATAGCTGTGGACGGGTTATTTTTGAGCTTACCGTGTATGATTACTGTACCAAAATTTCATTAAAAAAATAATAATACAGTTTCCATAAATTGCATTGTAAGAGTGTTTTTTACCAATTTTGAAAAAGATTTATGAGTTCATTAGAATTAAATATTTTATACTTACAAAATAGTTTTAATTTAATTCATTATTTATTTAATTAATAAATAAACTCAAAACAAACCTCTGATTTGATGATTTATTTAATAGCACTAATAGGTATAAAATATATATATATAATACATGTATAAAAAAAACCCAAAAATATAGAAGGGTGATAAAATTTTTACAAATTTCTATACAAAGCTCAAACATGAAAAAAAAAGTTATACATATTGTGCTTAATGCCGATTTGCATTCGGATGATTTAATTTTACGTTTAGTCCTAAGGAATGTTTCCTTTTTTTGCTTGGTGGAGCACCAGCTGGTCTCCCAACAGGCAAACGCTTACTACCCCTAGTAATTTGGGCAGAACGCCTTGCAATGGAAGTTGGCTGAACATGAATAGCTGCACCGCTCTTTCGTTTAAGAGGCATGCTGCTGCCACCAGTATGCAAAAAGGATTCCCAACTTCCAGAAGATTTGACATTTTTTAGTCTCTTAAGGTATTTAGTGAGTCCACTTAAAGAAGATTTATGCATTTCATCATTTTTTGATATTTGATTTAAAATTTCTTTGAGCAATAGCTCTTTCTTTTTCTCATATGATTTTTCATCATCTTCATGTTCCTTTTCCTGATCTATTTTAAAATTTTCCTCGGTTGAAGCTGCCTCTTGCACCTTTTCAGCCAAAGGACTTTCCAATATTAGAGGCTCAAAAAATTCTTTGGCAGGTGCTTTCTCGCCTAAGGCTAATATACATATTTCTTGCTTATCTTCAGGCAGAACTGGGGGGAAATTACATGACGTGATCTCATAAAATTTAAATATGGTGTTATGAGGGGTACCAGAGATACCCCTTTGCGTTGTGTACATTTTGGGAGGTGAACTCCAAAGGAAACTATGCGTTTATAAATAAAAATAACAACATTTATTATACAATATTTTACAAGAAAAGGTCGAGTTTACATATTATATTTAAGATCTTGGCTATACATATTTTTAACCGAATTAGGGCATACTTCATCCGCTTCCTGCGGCATAACCATTACGGGTCGAGTGAAATAAAAGTCTCGTAATCTCTCAAAAGGCATGAGCACTATTTAAAAGGGGAAATTATGACCAACCTGGGGAGTTTTGATGAAAACAGCAGAGCATGGCATCATTGAGGCACTTCTACAAGAGGAGGCTTTAGGCATCGGGCTGAAAATCATGTGGCCCTTCACTGGCGGAAGCAACAGGATTCGGCGCTGGCGGTTGAAGACGGACATCTCGCCATTTTACGGAGGCGTCTTTTCTTCCCAGGCTTTCTTCGCAGCTCGCTACCTCAAATCGCTCTCTCGCTCTCCCTCCGAACATCGTTTCTCCCACACTCGGGGCTCCCCCAATCTTCATTATAACTCCTCCCAAGGTTAGTTATTCACGTAAATTAATTGCTCTTCGAGTTTTTTATTCGAGGGCAGGATGCTCTGACATTCCCATGGTTGACCCACGTGGTACGCTTATTTCCAAGAAAATTGGAAGTCCGTTGAATTTCCTGGAATTTCTTTCCCCCGTCCTGAGGAATTCAGGGGGTGCGATGTTTCTTGGAAAATTGGTGCAGTCCCTCATTTTTCCAATATGGCCGTTTTATGCCCCGTAATCGTGTTGGAAGAACAAAATGGCTATAACGTTGGAAGGAGTTCAAAATGTCCAAATTGTGGATCCTTCACAACATATGGAATACTGGTGTTTGCAAAAGCGGCCATACAGCCCTTTGACACATAAACAACATCCAGTTTTCATATTTACTACATAGCAATTTGCATCACTTTTCACAGAATATGTTTCTTCGCTATGCATTTCTATGTCATCTTTTGTTATGGTGGAAGCTTTTTTCTTCAATGACAACAGAAATAGTCTGCCGCTTGCACATCTGTTGTATGCAAAATCTCTAAATTTTTTTGTGTAATGGGCTTCTAAGTGTGAAGCGACAAAATCTAAAAGTGTCAAAACATTGTAGGCTTTGACACGACAAAGTACTTGGTCTTTAAAAAATGCGCACACACACTTCCGAAAAGTTATTTGTATTGTGGCCTCTCACACTCTCATTCCTAAAAGCGAGGCACCATAGCTCTTTACTTTTCCAATATTTCTCTAAATATTCATTCCAATTGTCGTATGTTGGTAAATAAGCACCAACATAGCCACAAGAATTTTTATATGCTTCTTCAGCTTCTTGAATTGTTCTGGCATACAGAATACGTTGGAAAATCAACATTAGAATACTTCTGTGTTCTTTTGGAATTCCATGCTTTGAATCCCAAAGCCATCTCCACACAGCCTGAGCTACATGAAAAATGCATAGCAAATTTCTCGATGAAGGCCAAACAGTTTTTAAGGCTTTGATTTCTGCATCAGAATCATCCGTCATTATAATTGAAGGATATCCATTCCCATTAAATGGCTTGTCTAACGCTTCATTTAAAAGCTGAAAACCTTTCTTATATGCATCCTCTGTCTGCCCTCTTGTGATAATAACTGCAATTGGAACAGCACCAGCTGCACAAGGACATAACATGAAAGTGATGCTGTGATTTTCAGCATCACACGAAGATGTCGAATCAACGAAAATTATTTCACTTGAGGATTTTAAGTTATGGGCCCTTTTCATAATGGGTGTCACAATCACCACAGCAAACGGTTCCTCGCTGAACCCCACTACAATTCCATTATGTTCATATATTATTGATTTTTCCTTCAATTTCTGAAATATGAAAATAGAAGAAAATATAATAATTTTAAAAATTAAAAATACAAATTTAAATACTTTCAAAATACACCATAAAAATAATGCAGCTCTACAGCTGTTTCGGAAGTAAATCAACTTCCTCCTTCGGAAAAAAGCGTATTTCACCAGAGCAAGAACACCTAGGGTCTTTTCTGGCTATACACTAGGTGTTCTCGCTCTGGTGAAACTGCTATTTTTTTAGCTCCCAAAGAAGGAAGTTGATTTACGACCTGTATTACATTTATGGTGTATTTGGAAAGTATATTAACTGTTATTTAAATCAACTTGATGATTAATTTGATTTAAAATATTTATTTATGCACTACTTTGTTTTTCGGATAAAAAAAAGGCTTTTACTACAAAAATATTAAGGTTATAATATGTTGGTTTTTAAAAAATAACTCTCTCTTACCTCAATCACACCCTGACCAGTTCTTGGACCAAGATTTTTAAGTCGCCATTGGTCATGCCAATAATGAACTGCTCTGGAAGGAGGGTTGAATCTGCTGTTGGCTATGTGTTCCTCTAAAAATTCAGCGTCTAATTGCAAAATGCTTTCGTGGTATTTACAGGCTTCAGCAACACCCAAGCCATCACTGAAATATTCGAAAAAATTTTCTTTGCAGTCAGATAAGGTGGGAAGAAACTTCAACGCTTCTGCAGTCTTTAAACTATGGTTATGAAAGTCATTATTTGTTATGACTGCAACCAATCCCCTCTGAAATTAAAAGTATAATAATATTTAAAATAAAAGTATAATAAAAGTATAATTTATACTAAAAGTATAATATAATATAAAATTATAATAAAAGTATAATTTATACACACTTTGTATTAAAAGTATAATAATAATGCTCACTTTGTTGGCGCATTTCATAAAGGTATGTATGAAATGAGCCAAAAAAGAATACTAACTAATTTTTATTGATTTGATAACTTATGAATTATGATTCTTTAAAAAATATTAATTCATTTTTTTAAAATTATTTTTAAAAAGGGGGAGAGGGAAAGGAGGCAGGAAGTCTTATATAATACAAATAAATTCATTTTTTTCCTTCTTTAATTTATATATGATATTCAGGAACAAATAAATTAATATCCTTTAACATACTGGTGAGAATTTATACAAATTACAAATTTTGTAGTCTCTAAATAATGTAAAATAAATTTGCTTAAAAGGAATTAAACATTTAAAATTTACCAACTTTTATGAAAGAATCTCTGTCTCTAGTTCTTGAGGTATTTAATTTAACTTTCACATTAATCTGTGCCTGACATTTAGAATTTTTTGAAATACTTCTTGTATTTTTTTCTTTCGGCACCTTCTGGTATTCACTGTGATGGCAAATGAATAATTTCCTGAAAAAAAGAGGTAAAGAATCAATTAACATAAGGATAAATAAAAAATATATTATTAATTAATATATTAAAATTTTTAGCTTTATTACTTATTTTAATTTATCCTGAAAATAAAAATGGTAAACCATCAATTAACATAAAGATAAATTAAAAATAAATTATTAATTACTAAATTAAAATTTTTAGCTTTATTACTTATTTTAATTTATTCTTTATTAAAAAAGAAAAAAAATGTAATTTCATTCTTTAGTTTATGAAAACTTTTATAACGCATACTCACACTTGACATTTAAAAAACCTTTCTTCCAATGACTAATAGAGGGCGCCAGTATGTATTATTAATATTAGTTAATTTTATTATTCATTCATGCATTCTTTAATCAATTAAAAGATTATAAAACATTTCGAAAAATTGCATTTAAAAATTATACAACAAGTTTAACTTTGTTAGTAATTAACTTTATTAAATAATTGAAATCATTTTATTAAATAATCAAAATTCACTTACGAACAAACAAATCTTTCTCCACATGGATTTGAATTTCTTAAATTCCAATTTGTATTCGTATTTTCTCCAAATTGTTTAACCCACTGCTTGCTCTCTTCTAAACTGCATACATTAGATCGAAGAATAACTTTATTATTTTCATTTGACACAACCTCATTTTTAAACGAAATTGGAAGAATTTCTTCGGAAAATACCGACATGTTCCAAGCGCGTTGTAACCCTAAATAGAACTAGTTACGTCAGTGAATTCAACGTCCAATCAGCACGCTCTAAATCTCTCCCTACCTCAATCCAAGTGTGGTTTGGAAATATGCAGCCCGGAGTTATCTGGCGAACCGATTTATACAGAGTGTGTCTAATTTTAGACATCAGATAGTTTTATAAATTCATCTCATCACGTGACAGAGAGGTGTGACTTAATGGCTGATTGGATAAAAGTTATTTGCTGATGCGCTGATCTGATCTAATTCGGTAGCCACGCCGCGTCGAGCTTAATTTCGTTAAAAAGTCTGCCATCGTTAATGAAATTGCCTGGGGTTACCAAAGACTGTAACAATGGGATTTTTACGTAAGATTTACTGGGACGACAATACTAAAATTTGGAATATCTTTTGGAATGCCCAAGGGAAAATTAAGTACTTAAAAAGATTAACAAGGGGTATGTAATATTGAATACTAAAGTGAGGAATTAATAGTTTTTAAATGTTAAGAGTGTTGAATTAAGAAATTGCTAGTTTTTTAATATTATAGAATATCCCCCCCCATACATTGTGACATACAAGGCCTGCATTGGAGGGCAGACTCACTTAGATGAGTGAGAAGAATGGGCATTAACAAGAATTTAAGAAAGTTTCTTTAAGTGTTGTCAGCAAAAGTTAACTATAGCAAAAAATTTTAAAAATCACGTGATGAAATGACATGACATTATGAGCAATTTGTTAACAAATATTTAAATTTCACATTAAAAAAAAATACACATAATACTAACGTTGAAACTTCTACATAAGCATGGTTTTGAAACCTGTTGAATAGGGAGTCTCCCCACACAACAAAATCTCAGGGAAAAAAATCAATTAACATAACCAAAAAAATTGTAAATTACGAAAAAAATTTCACTGGAAACATACATTGAATACAATATCTACTATCATCTCGAGTTGAATAATACAAAATAACAGAACATAACAATAAAAATATCAAAAACAAACAAAAATTAAGTAAATGAAGTTGACTTTGATAACAAGTTGAAAATTCAAAAATTTCTCCTCAAATTTCACTACTATAGAGTGAGTCCAAAAAAAAAAAAATTATTTTTTAATTTTTTTTCTTTGCCATGAATTTGCTGTGCAACATGTTTAGTCCTTTCACAGTCATGACCCTGTTGAGGAAATTACACCATTTAAAATTCACAGTCTTTTTAGTGCTGTGCTATTTTGTTTCATAAACGTAGACTACATAAAACATCACATTATTTTGACTTGTTTATATATCAAGGAAAAATAGTTCTTTAGTTATATAATAAAAATCACAGTTTATAATAAGAATCACACTTTCAATAAAAATCACATTTCTAATATATAAATTGTATATAAAAATTACAGAATACTTTTTACATTATTAAAAAACTCAATCACCTTTTCAAAGTTTTCAACATCTCAATTTCTTAATCATTTTATTTAGCTGTATATCATTATTTTTCTTCTTATTCTCATCTCGATATTTATTATATTCATTGTTTCAAAATTATTTACTCATAAAAAAAATCTCTATTCAATATTCATTAGTTATTCTCTTCATTTTCTTCTGACATTATTTACTTATTTTCAATATGTTTTTACATAGTATTCAGTTTATTCATTCTTTAGTCATTTGTGTACACTTATTTTAACTCTACGTGGATATCCGACTTTTTGTGTTGAAGGTACCTTGTTTGTATGGGTGTTACCCAAACTCTTGAGTTTCAAACTTTTACCTAGTCCTACCTCTAAGTAGTTTTGGGTTTTCGTTTATGTTTGTGTAGCAAGTCGGTTTTCTTTCTCCCTATTGTACAGCGACTAATAAGGAGGAAAGAATGGCCGTACTGTGGACCAACCGTCATTCTCCCGATATGACAGCCAGAAAAACAACATCCTGCATAGTGCAAAGATGGAGAAAAAGAAAAAATGTGCAAATGTCATACCTGTGGGAGTGTAATATAAAAATGGGAGGACAAAGGAGTGGCCATCCCAAGGCCTGTTTTAATCATTACTCAAGCATATGATTTTCAGCACTTTAAGTGTCTGAATTGGTGAATTAAAAACAAATAACAAAAAAATCAGAAAAGATCTTAAACAACTGGGATGACATCCAACGCGCTTGTAGAGGGGATGATAGGAAGGATTATTCAAGGGCGAGAAAATTTACTGAAAGATAAAAGATGTCGAAATGTCATAGTCGGGGTTTGATTTCAGATCCAAAAAAAATTTCACATGTAATAGCATTCTTAAGAAGGAAGTTTAAGTTAGACAGTTTTTTTTCAACAGTTTTATCTTTAGTAGGACAACACATAATTAATTATATCAATTAAAAATATATATATAATGATGTTAAGCATCAAACAGAAAAGAAAAAATTGATCTATTGTTTGACATTATTCGTGGTGTAGTTTTAATTTCTCTGGTACATTATAGTATCTTAATTTGCAAGCATGGACAATTTCAGAATTTTGTTTGGTGTGAAAGTTCGGTTTATCAATTTCATATTCAATAGAATCAAAAATACACAAAATATGAAAATATTAAACACACAATAATAAAACACTCCTAATACCAATAATAATAATAATACCTCAATATTCTCTATTAATTGCCATAATTTAAGGTACCCGTACACCTTTAAAACGGCATTTTCGGTCAAAATATCGTTTTTTGTTTTTTGCAATAACATTAAAGCCCAATCTTTTATCTTTCAAATTCCGTTTGAATTATGCTTCTATCTTAATTAGAAGCCGAATTACAGCAATTTAAATATTACATGTCGCAGAATTTTACAACCGGAAGTGTCATTCTGCAAACCGGAAGTAAGCCAAAATGTTTGTTTACATCGTTCTTTTTTTAGATTTAACGCTGAAATTGGGTTATACGTCAAAGGAAATACTTAAAAATAAAAATCAAGGGATTTATAAATATTTGGAAACATATCTGGCAACATAATTTTCACTCTTGTATTCCTAAACTTGGCAACAAACTTATATTTCAAAAGCGATTGTTTACATATCTGCAGATTTGCCGCGTTGTTTTTATTGGCTTTTTAAAGTTTTTAAATCTATTTAGTTTTTACTTTTCTCTGGTAAAAATGGGTAAAAGTATTGGAAGAAGTCGAAAACGCAAGTTTTACGGAAATCGTTTTACAAAAAATGTCAAAAACGATGACGTAGATGAGTGTGTACAAAGCACTGCGAGTTGTATAAAGTCTAAAGTTGATACTGTTTTAGACTCGGATAAAACTAATGGAGCGATGTCTGGAAATAGAATTTTTGATTTAGATATTCTTTCCAGTGTTTTTTCTGAACTCTGCTGCCCAATGTGCTATTCTGAGAAGCTAGTATTTAAAGAAGAAACTAGATATGGATTATGTTCTCATTTCCTTTTGAGTTGTGAAGGGTGTGAGTTTCAGAAGGGTTTTGCCTCTTCTAAAAAACATGTAAATTTCCCTGAAGTAAATACGAGACTAGTATATGGTATGCGCCAAATAGGTAAAGGATTTTCAGCTGCTTATAAATTATGTGCAACTCTGAATTTACCTAGATTGACCAAAACTGCATATACTTCTCATGAACAAAAACTGTTGAAAGTTGTTTCTGAAGTAGCAGAGGACTCTATGAAAAAGGCTGCAACTGACATAGTGAAGAAGCAGGAAAATCTTGGCAAAGAAATTGTGAAATGTGGAGTTTCAGTGGACGGAACATGGCAGCGGAGAGGCTATACTTCTTTAAACGGATGTGTTGCAGCAATTTCCATCGACAGTGGAAAAGTATTGGATCTGGAGGTCATGTCATCATACTGTCCAACATGTAAAAAGCTAGAAAAGATGGCTAAAAACCTGGAATACGAGTCATTGAAAGCTGATCATGTATGCCAGTGTAACTTTCAAGGCTCAGCGTCAAAAATGGAAATCGTTGGTGCGTCACGTATATTCTCAAGGTCTGAAAACAAACGTCAGCTTCAGTATACTGAATATTATGGTGATGGCGATTCCAAAGGATTCATAAGCGTAAAAGACACATACGGTGAAAACAGTGTCACAAAATTTGAATGTATAGGCCATATTCAAAAGCGTGTTGGGTCCCGCCTGCGAAAATTAAAATCAAAAACCAAGGGTCTGTCTGGAAAAGGGAAACTGACCGATACATTTATAGACAGACTTCAGAACTACTATGGAATTGCTATACGTAACAATACTGGTAACCTAAACGCAATGCAGCAAAATGTTATTGCTGCATTATTCCACTGTGCATCCAGTTCACGAAAACATATGCATGGGCAGTGTCCTCTGGGCAAAGACAGCTGGTGCTTCTTTCAGCGAGCACTGGCATGCGGAACATCTGTTAAAGATAAGTATGCTGGTCTACCAAAAGAGGTATTGAATGCTGTAAAGCCAGTATACTTAGATTTGTGCTCAAGAGAACTCTTGAGTAAATGTCTCCACGGTAAAACTCAAAATGCAAATGAATGCCTGAATGGCATAATATGGCAACGATTACCAAAAGAGGTATTTGTTTGTCTGAAAACAATGAAACTTGGAGCATATGATGCAGTACTGCAATTTAATGATGGATACAAAGGTTGCCTGAATGTTTTAAATAAGTTGGATATTAGTTATCCAGGATTTTTTACATTGCAAGCCTACAACCATTTAGACAACATTAGAAAAAATGATTCCATACGTCATTCTGTTCCTGCGTCAAAGAGACGCAGGAAAATTCTCAGAGCCCTTAGGAAAAAAAAAATAAGTGTTGTTGAAAGCCAAGAGGGAGAAGTTTATAAATCTGGTGGATTTTAATATGAAAATAATTATTTTTAAAGTAAGAAATGTGTTATAAAGTTATTTTTAGTGTTTTCTCAAAATGAATTTTTTCATCGTTTCTCTTAACGCAATACATCCTATTATAAAAAGTTACACATAAAATGCCTTAAAATTTTGCATACTTTATTTATATATATTTATAAAGGGAATAGTGTATGCTCATGATTGCAGATTGATTAGTTTTTTTGTTTACATTGGTATAAATTGCAAGTGACAATGAATTTTAAGTGATTTTTATGAACATCAGTACTTTAAGTGCTACAAACTTTGAGGTACACATAGTTCAATCTTGAGAGTAGACTATTCCCCACAGACAGTTATTATCTTCATTTGGTTATTTATAAAATGGTAATATATTTGTTTGTTTTTGAGTTACCATGCAATGCGGAATGAGTTACCATGCAATGCGGAATGTCAAATTTTGACCAATTTTTTCCAGTTTTTCCTCCTAAAAAAATTATTTTAAAGAAAAGTATGCTGGTCTACCAAAAAAGGTATTGAATGCTATAAAACCAGTATACTTAGATTTGTGCTCAAGAGAACTCTTTAGCAAGTGTCTCCACGGTAAAACTCAAAATGCAAACGAATGCCTGAATGGCATAATATGACAACAATTACCAAAAGAGATATTTGTTTGTTTGAAAACAATGAAACTTGGTGCGTATGATGCAGTATTGCAATTTAATGATGGATATAAAGGTTGTCTGAATGTTTTTAACAAGTTGGATATTAGTTATCCAGGATTTTTTACATTGCAAGCCTATAACCATTTAGACAACGTTAGAAAGAATGATTCAATACGTCATTCTGTTCCTGCTTCAAAGAGACGCAGGAAAATTTTCAGAGCACTTAGGTAAAAAAAAATAAGTGTTGCAGAAAGCCAAGAGGTTGAAGTTTATAAATATGGTGGATTTTAATACGAAAATAATTATTTTTAAAGTAAGAAATGTGTTATAAAGTTATTTTTAGCGTTTTCTCAAAATGAATTTTTTCATCGTTTCTCTTAACGCAATTCATCCTATTATAAAAAGTTACGCTTAAAATGCCTTAAAATTTTGCATACTTTATCTATATATATTTATAAAGGGAATAGAGTATGCTCATGATTGCAGATTGATTAGTTTTTTGTTTACATTGGTATAAATTGCAAGTGACAATGAATTTTAAGTGATTTTTATGAACATCAGTACTTTAAGTGCTATAAACTTTGAGGTATACATAGTTCAATCTTGTGAATAGACTATTCCCCACAGACAGTTATTATCTTCATTTTGCAATTTACAAAATTGTAATATATTTGTTTGTTTTTGAGTTACCATGCAATGCGGATTGTCAAATTTTAACCAATTTTTTCCAGTTTCTCCCCCTAAAAAAATTATTTTAATGTAACAGCTAAATTTTATATATATTTTTTCAAGTTTTAACTTAAATGTCATCATAAAAAATAGATAAAAAGACAAATTTCAAAAAATCACCCCCGAAGGTGTACGGATACCTTAATGTTAATGTTCAAAATTCAATTTCCAAAATATTATACCATCAATTAACACAAATAACCAAAACTCTTTTACCAATACCCATTTCAGTTCCTTAAGTTAACCACGAAACCGATAAACCAAAAAGTATTATTTTATTTTATTTTATTTTATATTTTTATCACATTTTGCCATGAATCCGCTATTTTTCGCATACTCATATTTTTTTTTAAATATCTTCACAAACATATCTCTATCTCGAGAATTTTCTGGGGCGGATGAACCAAATATAACATACAATGGTTTTTAATTCTCTAATTGTGGTTTTTTGGCACCCTAAGTCATGTTATAAGGACGTTCCGTATATATGAAAACCGCAATACGCCTTTTAGTTCCAACTGTAACCTCCGGAAATCTCCTTTAATTAAATTCGTAAAAATACTCACGAGGTCCAAGACAAACGTAATATGGCAACAATAGTCAAAATATCTAAATTCTAAAATTTCCTTGATGTCTGAAATAATTACAAAGTTATTCTTACTGATAAACTCAAAATTAAAAAACACAAGATTCGCATTAGCTGTTTAGATTTAGAAAGCTTAATTTGAAAACCGCAAAATTCTAGGTTAACTGAATCAAAACAAGTTTGACTCTTTCATGATTGTTTATCAGTCTACCGCTGACATTCAAACTTATAGTCGAATTGGAGTCCAAACGCGGAAGTGATTTAATGTATTTTCTTTTCTCCGCGACGATTTTGAATTAGTTGCGAAAACACGCATTTATAGAATTAATACACTCATTTAAAATTTGAATTTAACGTAACCAAAGATTATTACTTTTCTTAAAATACCAAAATATTCATTACTAGAAAAAGAACACAGAAATATTATAAAAATTATACAGAAAACACACGCTTATAATCATTTTATCAAATATAAGTCTCAAAAACTTCTTTAGTGCAATCCAAAATAGAAACAAAACATTCATTTTATAAAATGAAAACCCACAATATACATTATAAGCCATTGATATCTTTCGTTTTTAATTTTATCATTTTTACGTAGCTAAATCAATAATTTGAAAATACTTTCACTGAAACACATTATAAAGAATTAGCTCACTTCTACCCAGACTTGGGTGTATATAATTTGAAATGGCACTCTAAATGAATTTGATACAAACACAGTTTATACATGAAACAATGTTTATTGAATTCGTTGCACATATAGAATTTGCTTTTACAGCAATAAGCATAAGTACTACTTGTACGGAATATATATATTAGCATTCAATAAAAATACACTTTGCCATACTCACAAACCAGCAGAGAGTCAAACCAGCAGTACTGCCACGTAAACTTTGGGCCCCCTAAGCACTAGCGCTGGCTAACACCTGGAGCTGCTTTCCTCGTAGCTCCCTCTCGCTATCTATAAACTTTAACAACCTTCTTTTCAACCGTCACTTAATCCAGCTGCTTGGTATTTATACCAAGCGCGTATGCCGAAATTAGTATATCTCAAGCAGCTTCTTTAATTCATTCACTCAAAAGTTCGATTCTTGTGAATCGAATCTTGTGTATACCTTTCAACATTTATAATAAATTTTTATCAGTATCTATTAATATTAAAATTTTTCACCCTCAACAATAATTCGTAAATTTTAGCTTACCAATTGAAGTGGTTATTCACACTCTTTACCATTATCCTTATTAATTTTCACCATTACATATCTTCATAATTTTACCATTTGCAGCTCTGTTCTGAATTTATCTTGGTGAAGTTCTTGGCTTAGTTAATCCCAGAACACATTATCCCAATTGGAACACTATGAACAAGCACTTTAAAGAAATTTCTTGACACACATTCATTTATTTTATTTTCCTTTTTCGGAAGTTGTAGATCCTTTCCTTTTGGTAACATTTTAAGAATGCACTATTGCGTTGAATTGTTGGAACAAACTTGTATCGCGAACACATTTTTCTGTTATGCACACAATATCGATGACCTAACACTTTCACTGATGATCACACGCACTCGAACTGAAGTCACACGGAGTAAACGAAAACCTTCGCTGTCAGCACAGAAGAGCACAACTATACCACTTCACAAGAGTTGAGGATCAAAGTTCCGTTCCAGTGTCACGGCGCGGAGCAAAACTGACGTCACACAGGAGAGTCGAAGGCGCACAAAATTTTACAATGAACTCCCAAGGAATCCGCTGGTAGCTTAATGGAATGGAGATTCATTGGGGTTAAGCGCGCCACACCTCATGGCTGACAGGAACTCCTAAATTGTCCGTCGTAGACGAATGTAGTTGAAGACATGGCGGAGACCGGGACACTCTGTTTCTGTGGTTTTTGCTCGAGAAGAAGAGGGAAAAAATTACTGCCTGTGTCTGATGGGAAGGTATTCCAGCCGACTTTCCTGTAATATGCGGCGTGGAAGAAAAATAATAGGGCAGAGGGGGTGACGTCGCCGCACATCATGATTAACCGAGAATTTTCCCGCAAAGACTTCCAACGCAGACACAGGAACCACAGATACGTAATTGAATCTAAAGCATTTTATTAAGTTTTGTCGAGTCGACCACCCGGAGTTATCTGGCGAACGGATTTAACAGAGTGTGTCTAATTTTAGACATCAAATAGTTTTATAAGTTCATCTCATCACGTGACAGAGAGGTGTGACTTAATGGCTGATTGGATAAAAGTTATTTGTTGATGCGCTGATCTGATCTAATTCGGTAGCCACGCCTCGAGCTTAATTTCGTTAAAAAGTCAGCCATCTTTAATGAAATTGCCTGGGGTAACCAAAGACTGTAACAATGGGATTTTTACATAAGTTTTACTGGGACGACAATACTAAAATTTGGAATATCTTTTGGAATTTAACACGAATGCCCAAGTGACAATTAAGCACTTAAAATGATTAACAAGGCTATGTAATTTTGAATACTAAAGTGAGGAATTAATAGTTCTTAAATGTTAAGAGTGTTGAATTAAGAAATTGCTAGTTTTTAAATATTATATATATATATATATATATATATATCAAAACTTAAGTGGGGAAAGAATGATTACTTTAAATTTAAAGGGGGCTTGGGAATTAAATTATATTTGTGGCGTTATTCGCCTTTAATTGTTCGCATTTCAAGACGCGAATTGGGAAAGGGAAATTCCCCTTTTCATTATATAATCTTGGCGCGTGTGTGGTTTAAGCAATCGAAGAGGAAATCTTATATAATTCACTTTGAAATATGTCTAGCTTGGGCTCGGTGCATGTGCAGAGAGAGTTGGCGGGCGGAATTTGGCCGTGAGATCTAGCAGAACGTGGGATTTAATCGATGCTGGTGGACGTGTGTTAGCTGTGTCCACAATTTGAAAATGGTGAGCGCCCATATATGCGCTACTTGGATCAGTGGTTGCTGGAAGAAGAAATAAATTAAACTTGATTTCGTTGGAACTATGTCTGTTTATTGGATTTAGACTACTTACCACTCGCCACCTGTATTAAGCTGATGACTGCAAATTAATGTGAGAACAGGCAAACCACACGCCTGTCAGTTTATATATATATATATATATATGTATATATATATACATATATATATATATCTATATATATATATATATCTATATATATATATATGTGATAATAACGGCCCATCATTATAGATCTAATGCGTATTTAAAATTATCCTTGTTTTCTCTGAATAAAGTACAATCTCTTTCTTCAAATTGCGACCTAGGAATTAACGAACTAATCATCCAAATTACCCCTTAGTACACGCGCGTTAAAGATATTTGCAAACATGAATCAGGACCACGTGATGTTTTCGCCTCGGTGCGCTTTAGGGAACATCATGCGGCCTTTATGTAATCAAGTCAGATGCTCATTTCTAGCCAATAAAAATATTTCCCCGCGATCAGTACCCATGCACTTTATAACCTTCTGTAAAAGTTTACGGCGTGCTTTTTACTGTCTGTTGATGTCTTGTCCTGTTTCCACGCTGCTCCGCTGCTGTCCGATCTGATGTAAAATCTGCGTGTCTAACTCTTGTTGCTGTCGGACGTGCTGTCCGCTCCTGCCTTGTAATGTAATCCGCGCCCCGTCAGGGCAAGTCATGTGGCCACTGCAGCTAATGCCTTCTGATAAGTAAAGCACATCTTGGAATTTGTGTATTTCATCAATGGCTCCATATTTGTGTTCCCTCCTAAATTTCGCAAGTGCTTCCCTGGATCTACACTACGTCCGACGGCATATCTCCAAGTTGTGCCCAGTGACTTACTGTATGATCAACACTTCGCCCGACTGCATCACACCCTCGTGCCGGCTACACCTCCGATTAGTGCTACGCCTCTCCTCCACGGTGTGATGTACGGAGCATCACACACACACACACACACACACACACACACATATATATATATATATATATATATATGAAATAAATTTCAAACTCCTTTTTTCTATTTAACACACCCTTCCAAATTCTTCATCCTAACGCAACAGAATACCGCCCCTTAACCTTGGATTGCGACCTATATTCAACCAATATCAATCTATTAGTTTAACCCCTAAAGCCACGCGCGGAGCATTACATAACAGTTATATAAGATCGAACCGGGTCGAACATTCGAAAACCATCACCCCATATGACGCGACTTAATCACGTGCTCGTTTCTGACAAATTATAAGTTTCATAGACCCGTACTCGGGAGAGAAATTGCGCGATTCAGTGTTCTTTGTGTTTTGCTCACGGCCAGAAAATATGTGAGTTTTAGTTCCTGTCAAATTTGTACGGGCGGGGCCGCGTCCCCGTCCCGGCCAGCGTCGCGGAAGGTGTTCGAGTAAATCTAATTGATGATCTACGAGACAGTGTCGGAAATAAAGACTTTGTATGAACCAGCTGCCTTTTTTTCTGATGTGTTCCGAGGTGTTTTATTGCCTCTCCATCTACCTCGCCACTCGTTACTTCGATTGCACGTTATGGATACAAAATGTTTGAAGATCCCGGCCATTGCTTCGCTCCGCCACAGTTTCCATTTGCCTTAGCTACGACTACAAAACTGATGATTTCAACGGCCAAGTAATTTGCCTGTTTACGAGTACACTCCGAGCTTACACCTATTGTTATCTTTACATTTATTAGCTCGGCAGGAAGTGAACCTGTCCACGGTAAGAACTCCAATGGATATACAAGTGTTTTTTTCGCCTCGGAGAAATTTCGTAATACGTGTTGCGTGCTTTAAGGAGTTAAGTTTCTGTGTGCTAAGCAATGGAAAGAGATATGTTTGTTTTTCTACGCCGGAGTTCAGCGTGATCTTCAAGCGGAATAATGTGCGCGTTTTTTGAAAAAATGCCTTGATGGCTTCATCGAAAAAAAAATAATAATAATTGTGTGCGCGTGTCTTAAAGAAGTATTACAGATTGTGCCAAAAAATTTGTCGCCGTTGCATTTGTTGTGATCCGTGCCAATCAAGGATTAGGTGTGAGATGTTCGATTCTGACGTGTGTGTCAACATGATGTTAAACTGGAAGAGAAAAAAAGAAATATCGTGACTTTACCATTAAACCCAGTTTCGAGGTGAGTCCTGGACATCAAATAATTTAGAATGATCTATTTTCTTAACCCATTTTTTTTCTTCTTACCAATTTGAATTTTGAGTTATATTATAATACAATTAAAATAAAATAGTGAATGATACTCCACGGGTAAGTTATAGTGTAAAGTATCTATATATATAAAACGCGTAGGTATGCGGCACAAAAATCGATGATATTTCTACACTCCGAATGGCAACGGCTGCCACTACCAGATGTAAACATTAGCGGCCTTCCGCGTGTCAACATGAATTTACGCACTGAAATTAGGAATGTTCGAAAGCGAGCTGCACGATCATGTGAAAATTGGGAACAGTCTCAAGAATGAAAGCGAAGAAATAATTCATTAAGAGAGACGCGTGAAAGAGAGAGCATAAATAATCGCGAGGTTAGGATTCACTGTCGCCGGCATAGCAATAAACAACCAGTAATATTTAATTTTCTACACTTTTTTCAGTACTTGCTGAATTTTTACTCCATTTTATAAGTGACGAAATATTCTCAACAATTTATTATTTCATATGATTAAGTGTAGATATCTGAATTGTGAACAGTAATACATACAGAGAGTGATGTAATCAACACTATATTTTAAAAATTTCCCCAACAATTTCTTATTTGTTGTAATGATAAAGTGTAGATATCTTAATTTTGAAAAATAGTACATACAAAGAGGGATGTAATTTTTAAAATCATTATGTTGGGTTTCTCAGTCTTATCTTTAACTCTGTTCTGAGGTAATGGAAATTCACATTTTTTTATCACTATGTTCTAGAATCAGCCTTATAGAGAATACCCCTTACAACATATATTTGTGATGACAGGTAATGATAACATTCCTTACATATGTTACTTTCAGTTGCGTTGTTTTGCAAAAGAAAATATAAAACTAAAAGCGACCATGCTGGTCGCCGCTGGTGAATGATACTCCACGGGTAAGTTATAGTGTAAAATATTTTTAATTATTTTTCAATAAAATATCTTATATGTGTGTTTAAGAATATTAGGTAAAATTTTAGTGATGTGTGTTTTTAAAATAAGTTGAATAAATATGAGTAACTTTAATATGTTTTCTAAAATATAATTCATAAAACAATGGATAAAGGGACAGATGACGAATGATAAAAGTTAAGAAAATTCCAACATTTCTTTTGTGCAAATAAGAAAGTTGAATTTTTGAATATATAACTGTGTATTAATAATTTGAGATTTAATTTACTAATTTTGATATATTTTAATCGTCTCATTTATTGTGCATTTTAGTTTCAGCGAGTGATTTTTAACGTTTAAAGTTACCAATTTTGATATATTCCATAACATTTAGTGTATATTTAGTTTCATTAAGTGATTTTGATACTTTTAGCTATTAGTGATTTCCTTATTTTTATGATACATTTACTGGAAGCTATGGGACTTTCAATAGCAATAAGAACTGAGAGTGTGTTAATTAAGTAAAGATTGAAAAATTTTTGCTATAAACTCAGATGAAAGGTTTGGTTGAACTTTAAACAAAATTCTCTCGGTATCATAAGTTTATTTGGTGTATTTTTGAAATGTTTTTGATGCTCTTATTTTTATGATGAATACTTTGATATTTTTGAATTTTTAATGAACCTTGAATATTCAGAGATTAATAATTTTTGTATCCGGATACTCTCAACAATAAACAATATTATACCTTAAGAGGAGGTCAGGCCATCCATTCAAAATAAAAATATGAAAGAAAAATGTGAATTCCTTGATATATATGTTAAAGTTATTCTGTATTTCTCTATTATGACCTTTTATATATTTTTACCCTAATTTACCCTATTATTACTAGAATGTGCACGCTTCTAACTTAATTTGAATATTGAAGAAAATTAATAATTAAAAACAATTAACACCGAATTAAATCAACCAAAGTTTTTTTTTTATTCCGGTAACCTAACCTCAACTTAATTGAAATTAAATTCCTTATGAGTCGGTTCGACCCCGCCCATAACTTAATTTATTAAAAATTCTTTGTGATTCGGTTCGACCCTGAACGCAAAATAATCCACCAACAACCCAACACAATGGAAGCTCAGTGGGTCTGAATTTAGTGCGTTTTCGCCGGGCCTCGGTGGAATTATTCACACCGCCGATTGTCACATTTGGAGACCTAGGCTAAGTTCATTGCTCCAGTGGTGCAAATCTATTTCTTCCTAACTTTAAAAAAAATTAATGTTGAGTGTTTTGGTTGACTGAGAATTTTAACACAACTTCTAAGAGAATTATATTAAAATCTTATTTTATTCTAATTATTTGAAACTAGCCGGGCTCGGCTAGGCTCGGGCTTCGCCTAGCTACGCTCAAGCCATCCGTCCACCAGATGAAGTTTCAATAAAGTGCGAAAAATTTTCATATTGGAACACAAAATTGCGTGTATTATTTTTGCATTTTAAAATTTTCTCTTAGATTTTAGGTCATTTTCAAGATAACTGTCATATGTATCATGTGTGAGGGTTTTAAGATTTTGTGCAGAGTGATAGGTGTTTTAGGTAAATTTCATTAAAAATTAATTCAAATTGACCAATTTATAAAAAAGTATGTTATTTACAGGTAAGTTTTTGTCTCTTATTTTAATTTTTAAGTGCTATTTTCCCATAAAAGATGAAAAAAAACCTTAATTTTTTTTTTTTTAAATTGACTCCGAACGTAGACAGTCACCTTAATTGCTACTTGAGAATGATAATGAAAAATGAGGAAAGAATAATTTTCTCTTACAGTGTAGGTAATTTAGAAGATAACTGTCATAGGTATCGTGTGAGAGGGTAATTAAAATATCATGTGTGAGGGCTTTAGGATTTTGTGCTGAGTGATAGGTGTTTTAGGTAAATTTCATTAAAAATTACTTCAAATTGACCAATTTATAAAAGAGTATGCTATTTACAGGTAAGTTTTTGTCTCTTTTTTTTAAATTTTTAAGTGCTACTTTACCATAAAAGATGAAAAAAGCTTTAATTTTTTTTTTTAAATTGACTCCGAACGTAGACAGTCACCTTAATTACTACTTGAGAATGATAATAAAAATTGATGAAAAAATAAACTGTACACCCACACCCATTGAAATATTTAAAGTAATAAATTCTGTTTGAACAATTAATTTGTGAACAACTGTTTTTATAAGGAAAGGAATGACGAATCGGGGAAAATGTTCATATTGAAACATAATTCTGTTTTAACAATTAATTTCTGAACAATTAAAACAATAAGTAAATCGAAAGGTAAAGAACATAATTATATTTCACTGGCTTTCAAAAATATCCAATAATAAAACAATTTCCTTAGCAAATACAAAATAAACAAATATTTCACTGGTGTTCAAAAATATCTAATAACAACACAATTTCCTTAGCAAATACAAAATACACAAAAAGTGAACAATAATTGGTGCATAATAAATAGTTTTTTATTTAGAGCTAATTTTATAAGGAAAGGAATCACGAATCGGGGAAAATTTCCATATTGAAATATAAAATTGCATGTATTATTTTTGCATTTTGTATGAGGACTTTAAGATTTTGTGCAGAGAGATAGGTGTTTTAGGTAAATTTCATTAAAAATTACTTCAAATTGACCAATTTATAAAAAAGTATGCTATTTACAGGTAAGTTTTACAGGTAAAACCTTTTAATTTTTTTTTTAAATTGACTCCGAACGTAGACAGTCACCATAATTCCTACTTCAGAATGATAATAAAAAATGGTGAAGGAATAAACTGTAACCCCTCTCCCCCCATTAAAATATTTAAAGTAATAAATTCTATTTGAATAATTAATTTCTAAACAATTGGAAAATTAACTAAACGCAAAATAGAAAAGTAAATAAAACATAATCATATTTCACTGGCCTTCAAAAATATCCAATAATAACACAATTTGCTTAGCAAATACAAAATAAACAAAAAAAGAACAATAATTGGTGTATAATAAATAGTTTTTTATTTGCAGCTGTTTTTATAAGGAAAGGAATGACGAATCGGGGAAAATTTTAATATTAGAACATAAAATTGTGTGTTTTATTTTTGCATTTTAAAATTTTCTCTTAGATTGTAGGCCATTTTGAAGATAACTGTCATAGGTATCATGTGTGAGAAGGAAATTAAAATATTAGCATTAGGTTTTGTGGAGAGTGATAGGCGTTTCAGCAAAATTGCAGATTAATATTCTACGTTCGGAGTCAATTTTTAAAAAAATTATTTTTTAAAGATTTTTTTTGTTTCTTATGGTAAAATAGCACTACTTTATTTGAATATTCTTTCTTTTTATGCTTCTGTCTACAACTCTTTGCAATATTTCTGAGATATAATTGTATTTTTTTTATTTTGGGCTGATTTTTTAAGGAAAGGAATGACGAATCGGGGAATATTTTCATTAGAACATAAAATTGCGTATATTATTTTTGCATTTTAAAATTTTCTCGTAGATTGTAGGCCATTTTGAAGATAACTGTCATATGTATCATGTGTGCGAAGGAAATTAAAATATTAGCATTAGGATATTGTGGAGAGTAATAAGCGTTTCAGCTAAATTTCAGATTAATATTCTACGTTCGGAGTCAATTTTTAAAAAAAATTATTTAAAAAAAATTTTTTTTTGTCTTTTATGGTAAAATATCACTACTTTATTTCAATATTCTTTCAATTTATGCTTCTGTCTACAACTGTTTGCAATATTTGTGTGATGTAATTGTATTTTTTTTTATTTTAGGCTGTTTTTATAAGGAAAGGAATGACGAATCGGGGAAAATTTTCATATTAGAACATAAAATTGCGTGTATTATTTTTGCATTTTAAAATTTTCTCTTAGATTGTAGGCCATTTTAAAGATAACTGTCATATGTATCATGTGTGAGAAGGAAATTAAAATATTAGCATTAGGATTTTGTGGAGAGTGATAGGCATTTTAGCAAAATTTCAGATTAATATTCCACGTTCGGAGTCAATTTAAAAAAAAAAATTAAGAATTTTTTTGTCTTTTATGGTAAAATAGTACTTAAAAATGGAAAAAGAAAAAAAAAACTTACTTGTCAATAGCATACTTTTTTTATAAATTGGTCAATTTGAAGTAATTTTTATTGAAATTTAGCTAAAATGCCTATAACTCTGCACGAAATTATATTGCTACTATTTTAATTTCCTTCTCACACATGATACATATGACAGTTATATTTGCCTGCGGCTTGTCCACTTATTATAGTCGCTTCTATAAAGTTCTTCATCAATCTCTTTATACATAATCTTGAAGGTGGATCCAAATTCTTGAGAAGCATAATATTTACACCAATCTTTAATTCCAATATTTGCGGTGGTACTCCAGATGGCCACAGAGAGTAAAAAAATGAGTGTTTCTCAGAATATGTTTTTTAGCATAAATCTCTACCGTTATCATGATATCTCACATAAGGTATATAATTTGACAAAATTTTCAGAAAATGTTTTACATGCTATTATTAATGACATGAGGCACAATAATTGGTGTATAATAAACAGTTTTTTGTTTGGGACTGTTTTTATAAGGAAAGGAATGACGAATTGGGGAATATCTTCATTAGAACATAAAATTCCGTGTATTATTTTTTCATTTTAAAATTTTGACGTAGATTGTAGGCCATTTTAAAGATAACTGTCATATGCATCATGTGTGAGAAGGAAATTAAGATATTAGCATTAGGATATTGTGGAGAGTAATAAGCGTTTCAGCTATATTTCAGATTAATATTCTACATTCGGAGTCAATTTTTTCAAAAATATTATGTTTTAAAGATTTTTTTTGTCTTTTATGGTAAAATAGCACTACTTTACTTGAATTCTCACACATGATACATATACCAGGTATCTTTGACTGCGGCTTGTCCATTTATTATAGTCCTTTTTATAAAGTTCTTCATCAATCTCTTTAAACATAATTTTGAAGGTGGATCCAAATTCTTGAGAAGCATAGGATATTGTGGAGAGTAATAAGCGTTTCAGCTATATTTCAGATTAATATTCTACGTTCGAAGTCAATTTTTTAAAAATAATTATGTTTTGAAGATTTTTTTTGTCTTTTATGGTAAAAAAGCACTACTTTACATGAATTCTCACACATGATACATATGATAGGTATCTTTGCCTGCGGTTTGTCCACTTATTATAGTCGCTTTTATATAGTTCTTCATCAATCTCTTTAAACATAATCTTGAAGGTGGATCCAAATTCTTAAGAAGCATAATAGGTACACCAATCTTTAATTCCAATATATGCGGCGGTACTCCAGATGGCCACAGAGAGTAAAAAAATGAGTGTTTCTCAGAATATGTTTTTTAGCATAAATCTCTACGGTTATCATGTCTCACATAAGGTATATAATTTGATAAAATTTTCAGAAAATGTTTTAGATGCTATTATTAATGAAATGAAGCACAATAATTGGTGTATAATAAATAGGTTTTTGTTTGGGGCTGTTTTTATAAGGAGAGGAATGACGAATTGGGGAATATCTTCATTAGAACATAAAATTGCGTGTATTATATTTTGCATTTTAAAATTTTCACGTAGATTTTTTTTCCATTTTAAAGATAACTGTCATATGTATCATGTGTGAAAAGGAAATTAAAATATTAGCATTAGGATATCGTGGAGAGTAATAAGCGTTTCAACTATATTTCAGATTAATATTCTACGTTCGGAGTCAATTTTTTTAAAAAAATTATGTTTTACAGATTTTTTTTGTCTTTTATGGTAAAATAGCACTACTTTATTTGAATATTTTTTTCTTTTTATGCTTCTGTCTACAACTCTTTGCAATATTTGTGTGATGTAATTGTATTTTTTTTATTTTAGGCTGTTTTTATAAGGAAAGGAATAACGAATCGGGGAAAATTTTCATATTAGAACATAAAATTGCGTTTATTATTTTTGCATTTTAAAATTTTCTCTTAGATTGTAGGCCATTTTGAAGATAACTGTCATATGTATCATGTGTGAGAAGGAAATTAAAATAGTAGCATTAGGATTTTGTGAAGAGTGATAGGCGTTTTAGCTAAATTTCAGATTAATATTCTTCGTTCGGAGTCAATTTTTTATAAAAAAAATTCAAACATTTTTTTGGTCTTTTATGGTAAAATACCACTTAAAAATGAAAAAAAAAAACTTTCCTGTAAATAGCATACTTTTTTTATAAATTGGTCAATTTGAAGTAATTTTTATTGAAATTTAGCTAAAATGCCTATACCTCTGCACGAAATTATATTGCTACTATTTTAATTTCCTTCTCACACATGATACATATGACAGTTATCTTTGCCTGCGGCTTGTCCACTTATTATAGTAGATTCTATAAAGTTATTCATCAATCTCTTTATACACAATCTTGAAGGTGGATCCAAATTCCTAAGGAGCATAATAGGTACACCAATCTTTAATTCCAATATATGCGGTGTTACTCCAGATGGCCACAGAGAGTTCAAAAATGAGTGTTTCTCAGAATATGTTTTTTAGCTCAAATCTCTACGGTTATCATGATATCTCACATAATAATGTATATAATTTGATAAAATTTTCAAGAAATGTTTTAGAAGATGAATGTTTTTCAGGAAATGCTATTGTTAATGAAATGAGGCACAATAAATGGTGTATAATAAATAGTGTTTTTAATTGGGGCTGTTTTTATAAGGAAAGGAATGACGAATCGGGGAAAATTTTCATATTGGAACATATAATGACGAATCAGGGAATATTTTCATTAGAACATAAAATTGCGTGTATTATTTTTTCATTTTAGAATTTTCTCGTAGATTGTAAGCCATTTTGAAGATAACTGTCATATGTATCATGTGTGAGAAGGGAATTAAAATATTAGCATTAGTATATTGTGGAGAGTAATAAGCGTTTCAGCTAAATTTCAGATTAATATTCTACGTTCGGAGTCAATTTTTTAAAAAAAATTATGTTTTAAAGATTTTTTTTGTCTTTGATGATAAAATAGCACTACTTTATTTGAATATTCTTTCTTTTTATGCTTCTGTCTACAACTCTTTGCAATATTTGTGAAATGTAATTGTATTTTTTTTATTTTAGGCTGTTTTTATAAGGAAAGGAATGACGAATCGGGGAAAATTTTCATATTACAACATAAAATTGCGTATATTATTTTTGCATTTTAAAATTTTCTCTTAGATTGTAGGCCATTTTGAAGATAACTGTCATATGTATCATGTGTGAGAAGGAAATTAAAATATTAGCATTAGGATTTTGTGAAGAGTGATAGGCGTTTTAGCTAAATTTCAGATTAATATTCTTCGTTCGGAGTCAATTTAAAAAAAAAAATTCAAACATTTTTTTGGTCTTTTATGGTAAAATACCACTTAAAAATAAAAAAAAAACTTGCCTGTAAATAGCATACTTTTTTTATAAATTGGTCAATTTGAAGTAATTTTTATTGAAATTTAGCTAAAATGCCTATACCTCTGCACGAAATTATATTGCTACTATTTTAATTTCCTTCTCACACATGATACATATGACAGTTATCTTTGCCTGCGGCTTGTCCACTTATTATAGTAGATTCTATAAAGTTCCTCATCAATCTCTTTATACATAATCTTGAAGGTGGATCCAAATTCTTGAGAAGCATAATAGGTACACCAATCTTTAATTCCAATATCTGCGGCGGTACTCCAGATGGCCACAGAGAGTAAAAAAATGAGTGTTTCTCAGAATATGTTTTTTATAATAAATCTCTACGGTTATCATGATATCTCACATAAGGTATATAATTTGATAAAATTTTCAGAAAATGTTTTAGATGCTATTATTAATGAAATGAGGCACAATAATTGGTGTATAATAAATAGTTTTTTGTTTGGGGCTGTTTTTATAAAGAAAGGAATGACGAATTGGGGAATATCTTCATTAGAACATAAAATTGCGTGTATTATTTTTGCATTTTAAAATTTTCACGTAGATTGTAGGTCATTTTAAAGATAACTGTCATATGTATCATGTGTGAGAAGGAAATTAAAATATTAGCATTAGGATATTGTGGAGAGTAATAAGCGTTTCAGCTATATTTCAGATTAATATTCTACGTACGGAGTCAATTTTTTAAAAAAAAATTGTGTTTTAAAGATTTTTTTTGTCTTTTTTCGTAAAATAGCACTACTTTATTTGAATATTCTTTCTTTTTATGTTTCTGTCTACAACTCTTTGCAATATTTGTGTGATGCAATTGTATTTTTTTTTATTTTAGGCTGTTTTTATAAGGAAAGGAATGACGAATCGGGGAAAATTTTCATATTAGAACATAAAATTGCGTGCATTATTTTTGCATTTTAAAATTTTCTCTTAGATTGTAGGTCATTTTGAAGATAACTGTCATATGTATCATGTGTGAGAAGGAAATTAAAATATTAGCATTAGTAGATTCTATAAAGTTGTTCATCAATCTCTTTATACATAATCTTGAAGGTGGATCCAAATTCCTAAGAAGCATAATAGGTATACCCATCTTTAATTCCAATATATTCGGCGGTACTCCAGATGGCCACAGAGAGTTCAAAAATGTGTTCTCAGAATATGTTTTTTAGCACAAATCTCTACTGTTATCTCACATATTAATGTATATAATTTGATAAAATTTTCAAGAAATGTTTTAGAACATGAATGTTGTTCAGGAAATGCTATTGTTAATGAAATGAGGCACAATAATTGGTGTATAATAAATAGATTTTTTTATTTGTTGCTGTTTTTATAAGGAAAGGAATGACAAATCGGGGAAAATTTTTATATTGAAACAGAATTGTGTGTATTATTTTTGCATTTTAAAATTTTCTCTTAAGATTGTAGGTCATTTTGAATACAACTGTCATACGTATCATGTGTGAGAAGGAAATTAAAATAGTAGCATTGAGATTTTTATGGAGAGTTATAGGCATTTTAGCTAAATTTCAATAAAAATTACTTCAAATTGACCAATTTATAAAAAAAGTATGCTATTTACAGGTAAGTTTTTGTTCCTGTTTTTAATTTTTAAGTGCTATTTTACTATAAAACACCAAAAAAAACCTTTAAATAATTATTGTTAATTAGTAGTTGTTTGGTTTTATTTAAAGTTAATTTTCTTACATTACTCCTTTTGTTTTCTTTTCGTTAATCCTTTTTTACTTGGTTAAAATTTTCAGGAAATTCTTTAGATGCTATTGTTAATGAAATGAGGCTCAATAATTGGTGTATAATAAATATTTTTTTATTTGGGGCTGTTTTTATAAGGAAATGAATGACGAATCGGGGAAAATTTTCATTTTGGAACATAAAATTGCGTGGATTATTTTTCCATTTTAAAATAACTGTCATGTGTATCATGTGTGAGAAGGAAATTAAAATTGTAGCACTAAGATTTTTATGCAGAGTTATCGGCATTTTAGCTAAATTTCAATAAAAATTACTTTGTAAAATACCTAATAACGACATTTCAGAAAGTAAATAATCGCAAGTTAGCAAGTCACAGAGGGGTTTCAACGGTAAAGAGTTTCAACGATTATTCATATACTGAAAATTAACCAAGTAAAAAAGGATTAATGAAAAGTATACAAAAGTAGCAATATAAGAAAATTAACTTTAAATAACACCAAACAACTACTAATTAGCATTATTCCATGCGTTTATTTACGTTGTAACATTTAGGTGCGCATGCGCAGTTCTTATGAATGATGGATTCCAACGCCTTCAGATGAAATATTATTTAAAAACTGTATTTATATATAAGCATTTTAAAGCTTCCAAACTTATATTAGAATTATCTCCAGGCTTCAAAACATAAGTATACGAAGTTTCAACCAGATTTGTCCAGAAATATAGAAACGAAAAAAATACCAAATGTAATCATTTCACACCTAAATCAGTAAATCCACCAAAAATCAGTATATATCTATTTAGTTTCAATAAAGTATTTTTTATTATTAAACAATTTGAATATTTAGTTTTTCAAATAAAAAGACACGGCGACACATTTCATTTCAGTGATTCATTTTTTAGTGAGAATCACGTTGTGAACGAATCACCCTTTGTTTACATCGTCAAAGAGCGATGACGCGCGATGACGGTTCATTAGAATCCAAATATCTCTAAAACTATTGAATTAACAGAATAAGTGTACGCAGAAAAAATTATCAGCTATCGAAGGTCTTTCCAAATATGTAACATTTATGTACATTCATGAGAAATAAAATACACCGATTTTCTTGTATATTTGTCGGCTATTTTTTTTCGAGGAGTGGCCAGCCCGGATGTGTTACGGTCACGTGATCCGACTTCCACTTGTCCCTTTATTAGTATAGATAGATGTTACTGCGATTTTGAAATGTTACTGCGATATTTACCTTGATTAAGAGCTTTGTCATGTTGAGTTAAAATTTAAAGACTATTTTTGGAAGTATTATTTTAAAACCTGCTTATTCCTAATTAATTGAAAAGTGTATTGCCAAATTACCTTTATTCAATTTGTTTACTGTGTTGAACTGTATTTTTAAAAAATTTCTTATCAATTTGTTTTCCATGGTGCATTTGAAAAAATTATATTAGATAAACCTTTGAAGATATTTACTAAGAATTTTACTAATTAACTTTAGTAACCACCATGAAGCCTAAACCTGAACAGCGACGAAACTCATGAACCAGAGGTCCATTTCCTTTTTGATTTTATTTATTTTTGGAAATAAGTTGAATAAATATGAGTAACTTTAATATCTTTTCTTAAATATAATTCATAAAACAATGGATAAAGGGACACGTGATATATTCCTTGGTTTATATCATCTTGACTCCATTTTTGATGGTAAACTTGGTCCTCCAAATTTTAACAATCAAAAATGGAGTCAAGAGGTGCCTAACACCTCTTGACTCCATTTTTGATGGTTAAACTTTGCGTTTTGTCTACATAAAATAAATAAATTTGAAAAAAGAAATATCTTTTAAACTTTCTCTTAAAAAACCTATTATGTGTCAACCTCTGGAACTCATGAATGTAACCCGACAATGACCATTATGATTCATTTTTGCCTTTTAAAGTTTTTAAACAGTTGTTATAAAGTGACGTAATCCATGATAAACATATTTTTTTCATTCCACTTTTAAGCGTCCACTGAAATTTTATTGTGATTTATTGTGTTTTAATAAGTATATATTTTTTATCATTCCATTTTAAGTGTATATTTAAGTTTTTGTGAATAGTTAAATATTGCCATACTCATTCCAAACTGTAATTTAAGTGTAGTGATATTTTTTTAATTTTTGTTTAATATTAGTTTATGTGACCTGATTTCGTCACCTGAGCAGACACACAAAGATGATAGTAATACAAAATTTAAATTTGTCAACCCCCGAGCAAAATTTTATTCCAAATTGCTTCTCAAAATTTTAGTCCCAATTGCGTTTTTGATACACGGGTCTCGCCTGATGGAGAGCCTTGCTGAGGGAGTCGGCCCCTCACGCAAGTCTTTTCCAGAGGGGAGGGGAAATTGAAATAAATTTCAAACTCCTTTTTACTATTTAACACACCCTTCCAAATTCTTCATCCTAACGCAACAGAATACCGCCCCTTAACCTTGGATTGCGACCTATATTCAACCAATATCAATCTATTAGTTTTTCCCCTAAAGTCACGCGGGGAGCATTACATAACAGTTATATAAGATCGAACCGGGTCGAACATTCGAAAACCATCACCCCATATGACGCGACTTAATCACGTGCTCGTTTCTGACAAATTATAAGTTTCATAGACCCGTACTCGGGAGAGAAATTGCGCGATTCAGTGTTCTTTGTGTTTTGCTCAGGGCCAGAAAAGTGCTCACGGCCAGTTCCTGTCAAATTTGTACGGGCGGGGCCGCGTCCCCGTCCCGGCCAGCGTCGCGGAAGGTGTTCGAGTAAATCTAATTGATGATCTACGAGACAGTGTCGGAAATAAAGACTTTGTATGAACCAGCTGCCTTTTTTCTGATGTGTTCCGAGGTGTTTTATTGCCTCTCCATCTACCTCGCCACACGTTACTTCGATTGCACGTTATGGATACAAAATGTTTGAAGATCCCGGCCATTGCTTCGCCCCGCCACAGTTTCCATTTGCCTTAGCTACGACTACAAAACTGATGATTTCAACGGCCAAGTTATTTGCCTATTTACGACTACACTCCGAGCTTACACCTATTGCCATCTTTACATTTATATATATATATATATATATATATATATATAGATATATATATATATATATATAGATATATATATATAGATATATATATATATAGGTGTGTGTGTGTGTGTGTGCGTGTGGCGTGTGTGTGTAATTAATCAATCTTCACACTTTTTAAGAAAGCAAACTAAATTGCTCTATTTTCTAATTCAAACTGAATATATTAAAGAAAAATAACCTTGCTATTGTACACACTTAGGTTGCAGCAAATCATAGGTCATGAAAAAAATTCATTGGCATGTGTTACTTACCTTATACATGGAAAATGTTCACCCAGATTCTTACAAAAAAAAGACACTGACACAAGATATCTTAATGAAAAGTTCAGATCCAAGGAGTATAATTGACGAGAAAACTATGTGACGAAAATTTATTTCCGATAACACATTTTATTCCTCAACTGAAAGTCTGTCCTAAACGATCAGGAAACTCTTTCGAAAGCACCCATTAATGGAATAAAATATGGCAACATATGCTTTCAGGATATTAGCGCAAAAGTCTTATATTATTTTATTTTTTTCCATGAAATTTCTCTAATGGGGTATTGAAAATTACGTTTCCAGGAGATTTGAGGAGAAATTACGAACATGGTGTTATTGGATTTACTTCGGAAAATATTTTACCCGAATAAAGGCTAACAAATGCACATTATCAATCATGAAAGTTTCCTTTCTAAAAAGAGATAATAAAGTCTTAAAAAGAGTTGAAAAGAAAGAGGAATGAAATTCAATTTTAACATTAACAAATGTCATAGAACTGTAAAAAAAAATTAATTTTTAAAGCGGTCTAAAGCTTTAAAAACGTGTTCCTATACTCGTTCTATGATCCAATATATATATATATATATATATATATATATATATATATATATATACATACATACATACATACATACATACATACATACACATATATATATATATATATATATATATATATATATATATATATATATATATATATATATTGGATCATAGAACGAGTATAGGGACACCCATGCAAATGACAGTATCTGCGGTACTGACAGTATCTGCGGTACTGCGAAGTGCAGAGTTATCTGATTTCGAGAAAGGTGTAATCGTCGGGTATCACAGAAATGGCCGATCTTTAAGGGACATATCTAGCTAGCTGAACTACCCAAAATCAAAAGTGGTCTATGTGATTCAGAACTGGAAGGTGAGCGGTGATCGTCGGAATGTGCCCCGTGTCGGCAGATCCAAGAAACTGGGAGATAGAGACCGACGGGACTGTCCAGAGAAATTCGGAAGAACTGCTTCCAGCCGATGGCCCACACAATCCAGGAGATTCAATAGGCATCCGGGAGTGTTTTTTCGATGAAAACCATCCATAAGGAAGTTCATCTGCTTGGTTTTCCTGGTCGGGATGCCGCCAATAAGCCTTTGATCACAAATTCGAACCGTGCTGCTCCGATAATGTGGGGAAAATCACGTCGAAAGTGGACCGTAGATACTGGAAACGGGTTCTCTGGAGCTACAAATCAAGGTTCACCTTCTACCGTTTGGATAGTAGGATCTGTGTCTGGCGTCTGCCTGAAGAACGCCTCCTGTCAGAATGCATTGTGCTCACAGTAAAGTTCGGCTCAGGTGGAATTATGGTCTGGAATATTTCTCCTGGTATGGACTCGTACCCTTGGTCCCAATTCATGGTAAGCTCAACGCCGAAACCTACTGCACTATTTTGAATGACAGTGGTCTCCCTACGTTGTGGCAGTTTCACGGGTTGGACCCATGTTAATTCCAGAACGACAACGCCAGGGTTAACCGAATGGACTGGCCTGTCCAGAACCCAGATCTGAACCCTATCGAGAACCTCTGAGACGAGTTGGATCGCCGAATTAAGGGGTGCAACAACCGTCCAAAATCGGTAACGGAAGTTACATGTTCTCTCCAACCCGAGTTGAAGAAAATACCACTAGCCGTCATGCAAGGACTTGTGAAAAGCATGCCCCGGAGGGTTAAGGCTGTAATTGCCTCTCGGGGAAGCTCTACCAACTATTGAATCTGAACAACATAAATTTTGTTTTTGTTTTCTATCACAGGTTTCCAAATACTTGTTGGTAGACAGTGTATATACATATTAAATGACCTACGTATCCTAAAATTTCTCATTAACCCATTTTTTTCTTCACTTTAGCTACGAAAATTCAGCCAGAGAAGACAAACTATCAATATATTAACGAGACTCGCAAAAAATCAAATTTCAGATGAAGACACTGAAAGATGAAAAAGTCAACCGAAATCTGTAATTTGTTCTCTGCGCAACATAGATGAAAGATTCTGTAGCAATAATAGAAATGAAAGTATAAAATATTCAAAGACTAAAAGAACCAAAAAAAATTAATGAAACCAAAATATAACAAGTCAACCGACCGCTCTCTTCATCAGGAGGCCTAACCGAGTCGGTCTCCTCAGGGAAAAAATTTCTGAATAGAATGTAGGTCTAGTCATAAAACATCCCAAAGCCCCGAGATCCCCACATTGAAAACAGAAAATCAAAAGCATTAGACATTACACCACAACATTAAGCACATGAAAGAACTACACAAAACAGAAATTTACGAGCAAACTCACCCTACCTCAATTAATTGAGAACTTACAGTAGATATTAAGAATCAGCTATTTATCCTTAAAAATTGCAGCACCGCAGTAGAGCTACATTTTAACAGAATGTGACAAGCCATGTCCCATGAAAAAAACTTCCAGTTTTTAAATTTTAGATTTTGTTTCCCATTATTGTACGAGAGTAGGTCAAAAATTACTTACACGTTTCCTTCAACAACTTTATCAGACAAAGGTAGATGTACAGCATAGACATTATATTTTGACATAGTTTCCCAATTTAGCAATGCACTTTGTCGAGCAAGCCACAAGCTTTCGTATGCCTCCCAGGAAGGTTTTTGATTGGTCTTGAAGTCACTTTTGCATCGAATCCCAAACGTCTTTGTTTGAGGCAAATAGACGACCTCTCAAAGCTTCCTTGAGTGAAATCCGAACTCGTAGTGGATGATTTGATAGGTAGAACCATGCCTGATGTTTAAAGAAGACGCAGCCTCAACTATAGTGACTCGTCTGTCCGCCATAACCATCTCTCTTGTCGAATGTTCTGATGTGTGGTTGGGGTTGACGGGAGTCCAGCTCCCTGTTTTTGTTTTGCGCTTGTCCGGCCACTTTTGAACTTCTCGATCCACATAAAAATGCTTTTACGAGATAAAGCACTGTCCCCGTACTGTGATAAATTCTCTACCGAATTTCGGAACCTTTCACGCCATCAACCACAAAAATCGGATCACAGCTCGTTCCTCTTTGGTACAAACGGATAGGGGAGCTGACTTGCTTACGCTGTCGTAGCTGGGAGGCAACTGACGCGATCGTGACAAAACTCCGCACACAAGACCACAGAAGCCCTAACTCAACGCATGCGCGCTCAGACACCACTCGGATAAACTTCTAGGCCTGTTATGGCGAAAGTATAAATAAGTTTTGTCTTACGCTCGTATATATTCTTTATTCTTTCTTTTTTCTGGATAGACGTGCCTACCTCTACATTCTATGTTATATTATAATTCTATGTTATATTATATACAATACATATGTTATACATGAACATGTAACGCTATGTAAGGAACATGTAACTCTATGTAAGGAACATGTGACAGCCATGTAACGACAATCAACACAATAATAAAGAATATTAATTTTTAAGGCAAAAAACTGCCAACCAGTGATACATTCGAAAGCGGTAAGATGAGAAAAAAGTGGATGAATCCTGAAGCATATGATCAGATTGGACTGTAAAACAGAAAAATTTTGAATTGTAAGATATCTAGATGTATTTTCTAGAAAAAATATGTTTCTATGAAAATGAACCACATACTTCATTTAAAAATAATATTCAATAATGTCTACCAATGAAACGTAGAAATTATCTCATTAATGATATTTTAGCGTAATTTGGGAAGTGTTTGTACCATGTAGGTTGCACAGCATTATCTATTGTTTTATGTGTAAAAAAAGGAAAGAGATTAAGTAATTTTTGTCTACTATAAAAAAATAAATTATTTTAATATAAAGAATACGGTAAATTTTGTAGAATTTAGATTCAATTCCTTTATGAAACTTTCTTGTCAACATGCGGTTGCTTTTTTAGCTATCGTAAAAGAATCCTTAGAAAGGAAACAAAACTATCAAGATGGTAAAAAGGCCAAATCTTAATGAAAACTATGCGAAATAAGCTGTTATGTTTTTAAACTCGATGCCACATTGCCAATTTCTTATTTATGATATTATGACGCTAGTAATATAACCGCCTCCTGCTATATGGAGTTCTTAATTTTTAAGTCATATGTTGCTTATATGTGAAGGTAGTTTCAGTAATTTGTGTTCAATGGAAAGAAATTAAATTATCAATGTATTTCCAAAGTTTTCTAAAAACCATTATAAAACGATAAAAATATTCCTAAGGAAAGAAAATTTTCTCTGGGGATTCAAAGAAGGTAATTTCTTTAACCGGTAATGAGTACAGTTAAAATCCCGCAAAATCGATTGGGAATAATATATGTTGCAATCACAGATGTAAAATGTTATATCTATGCTAATATGCCAGATATTATAGGCTTTTAAACCTAGCATTCCTTATTTTTAACTCTCTGTATATAAAGGAGGTATTATGTAACTGACGCCCACTAAAAGGATAAACTTTTCTTTTAATTAAGACATGTGGACTTCTTTGTAAGAAACAAATTAAAATTTTTGTAACTTTTTTTTCAATGTTATTACATAAGCTCTTATAAAAACTATAACAATGTCCTTAAAGCACGGAAAAAATCTCCTAAACCTTCGATAAAGGCATTTTTTAACCTTTTTTAACTAGTCGGGTTTTTTTTACATTTCTGTAGTACAATGAAATACGTGTAAAAAGGTATTTTTCTCACACTCGGAATAACACTGGTCACAGGACAACATAAAAATGGTGTTACAACATGAATAAGGAATTTTTCAATAATCCCTAACATTCACATTCTATTACATGTGTACGGAATTAAGTAATTTTTTCACATTAAATGTTTTCCTTCTAAAAACTTGAGTTCATTTCTCGGTATAATAGGAATAGAAACATTTACAACATTCTTTTATGAAGAAATGCTCAGATAAACTCTTGAAAAAATCATATAATTCTTAAAAAAAAAAAACTCTTAAAAGTTGGAGAAAGTTAATTTTTCAACTGCATTACGTGACGGTGATAAGAAAACTTTTTTGAGCACGAATCAAAGTTTTGCATTTATATTTAAATCCGTGTAGTATATAATCTCTAATTACAAATGAAACGGATTCTAGACATTAGTCAAACGAAATGTAAATAGCTTTCAGGACAAAACACTTTGAAATGCAAATGTGGTTTCTTAGGAGAATATAAATGAAAATAGGAAATTTCAAAAGGTCAAAAGCAAATATTTGCACATTACAAGAAGCTAAAATTCCGAATTCGGACTATTTTCATTAAAACAAGATTAGAAAGTCCCCTTTGGATAATTTTTAAGGCTCCATTTTGACAGGTGGTACGTCTGCAAACAATATATTCCAATAGGGAGAATATCATCTTATGGAAACACTAGCTGAAAACCCGCGTTTCGCTACGGAGTACATTCAAATTAAATACAACGGTCAACGTATGCAATTTATGCCAAAAAATAAATATATATATTTATAATAAATGCGATGATCAATGTATACAATTGATGTAAAATATATATCTATCTATATATATATATTTATAAAAAAATCATAAGGGATATGCATTTTTTTTTGGATAATATCCAATCGTTTGCTGCATTAGAAAGAGAAAAAAATATTTTTTTGTCTAAATTTATTGAAAGTACCAGAAAAGGAAATCACGTGATCAGCATTTAATAAATTAAATTCTAAAAATTAATCTTTAAAAATTCACCAAAAATCAGGAAATGGAGGTAAAAATTCGAAAAAAATTTCATTTTGAAGGAATTTTTATGATCTTTCTCGTGATTTAAATTTTATAACACTCAATGTATTATTTTAAATGCAAACGTAAAAAAAGTTTAAAAAACAGCTTAAAAATTTAATTAAAAACAATCTAAGAAGAATTTTTGAAAAATCTTTCTTAGTGCACCCCTACACTATTAGAAGAATCGCCATGCAAAATTTCAGCCCTTTAGATCCAGCGGTTTGGTCTGTGCGTTGTATGTCAGTCAGTGAATGAATGAGTCAGTTACGGAACTTTTTATATATATAGACTAGCTGAAAACCCGCACTTCGCTACGGAGTACATTCAAATTAAATACAACGGTCAATGTATACAATTAATGCCAAATATATATATATATATATATAATAAATACGATGATCAATATATTCAATTGATGTAGAAAAGATATATATATTTAAAAGAAATCGTACGGGATATTTTTATAGGCAAAATAATGTCCAATTGTCTGCCGCATTAGCAAGAAAAATATTTTTTTTGTCTATTTCGTTGTTATGCACGTGACGATAAATTTATTTAAAGTACCAGAAAAAGAAATCACGTGATCAGCATTTAATAAATTAAATTCTAAAAATCAATCTTTAAAAATTCACCAAAAATCAGAAATTGATGTAAATATTTGAAAAAGATTTCATTTTAAAGGAATTTTTATGATCTTTCTTATGATATAAATTTTATAACCCTCAAATTATTATTTTAAATGCAAACTTAAAAAAAGTTACTAAAACAGCTTAAAAATTTATTTAAAAAAATCTAAAAAGAATTTTTTTTAAATCTTTCTTAGTGCACCCTTACACTATAAGAAGAATCGCCATGCAAAATTCCAGCCCTTTAGGTCCAGAGATTTGGTCTGTGCGTTGTATGTTAGTCAGTCAGTCAGTCAGTTACGGAACTGTTTTATATATATAGATTAGAAATCGATAATACTTTTTAGCGTTTTAAATTTGCTAGGGTTCCTGAATTTTTCCAAAGTATTAATTCAAAACTATGAAAACTACAGAAGCAATCCAGAAAGCGAAAATAGCATTCAGACTATCAATTAAATGTCAAGCGATCGGTGAGTCCGGCAACACAGAAATATCTCACATAAACTGAGCAAGCAAGCAGACATTTAATTGTTTTACTTTGCTGATAAAATCGGCAGTCGTTATAACAATAGAATGCAATAGAAATCATTTCAGTAAACCATTTTGGTGCAAAAGTCTCAATCGGAATACCCTTGAGTGATATGTTGTTGTTTATTTATATATACTGCATAAGAACCCCGCAAATCATTTAACCTTTTCCTTACGTACCCAAGAATACGGGCCGAAAAATGAATGAATATATATATATATATATATATATATATATATATATATATATATATATATATATATATATATATATATATATATATATATATATGCATATATATATATATATATATATATATATATATATGCATATATATATATATATATATATATATATACATATATATATATATATATATATATATATATATATATATATACATACATATATATATATGTATATATACATATATATATAAATATGTATGTATATATATATATATATATATATGTTATGAGGGGTACCAGAGATACCCCATTGCATTGTGTAAAATTAGGGAGGTGATCTCCAAAGGTAACTATACGTTTATAGATAAAATAATAACATTTATTATACAATGTTATACAAAAATTTAGATTTACATATTATAAATGAGAAATCTTGAGTATCTATATATTGTATCAGAATTAGGTCATGTTATATCCGCTTCCTGCGGCAGGACTATTACGGGTCGATCACAATATAGTTCAGTCTAAACAAAACTGAGTTCGGTTCGTCAATATTTGATGTCAAAAACCAGCACAATTTGAAAGAGGAGAAATGACCAACCTGGGGAGCTTTGATGAGGCAGCAGGGCATGGCATGGAGTCGTAGGGGTACTTCTACCGGTGGAGGCAGCAGGTATCGAGCTAAGATGATGGGGCCTTTCGGTGGCGGATGAAAACGGTCATCTCGTTTTAGCAAGATGACCGTTTTTGTCTTCCTCCTCTCCTCGTCATTGCGCGTTGGTCAACGGTCATTTTTTCACAGCTCGCCACACAATCTCTTTCTCTGACCCTCTCCTCCGTTCCTCTCGTTTCTTCTCTCAAAACTCGGGGTTCATTTTTCCCCCCTTTTTGGTTTTGACCCCTCCCCAGGTCGGTATCTCACGTAAATTTATTGCCGTTCCGTGTATTTTATTCGTGGGCAGTATGATATGACATCCCCACGGTTGATCCACGTGGTACTTTTATTTCCGCGAAAATTGGCTGTCCGTTGAGTCTTTCCTCGAATTTCTTCCTCCCGTCCTGAGGAATTCAGGGGTGCAATGTTTCTTGGAAATTGGAGCAGGTACATAAAATATGGCCGTTTTATGACCCGTAAACGCATTGACGGAAAAACAAAATGGCTTATAATGTTGGAAAGAGTCAAAATGTCGAAATTGTCGATTCTCCACAATCCCTTCACCGCTTTTCTAGGCGTGCTGGCACGCAATAGTATCCTTCGACAATATATATATATATATATATATATATATATATATATATATATATATATATATATATATATATATATATATATATATGTATATATATATATATATATATATATATATATATATATATATATATATACATACATATATAGAGAGAGATAGATAGATAGATAAATCTCTTAATGGATGTTTTTACAAAAGGGGTTGGGAATTTCCCGTTCTACAGAGGGAATCGAAAAAATGGGCCTCGTTAGCTAAAGGTTAATACAATTTTAGTGTATCCCTTTCACTCCCGTGAAATGAACTTGAACTGACATGGGAAATTATGTTTTAAAAACATGTCGCTTGCGCCGCCCATGGTATAGTAGTTAACGTTCTGAACTGACACGCAATGGGCTAGGGTTCAAATCCCGAATAAGGCTTGGTCGTTTCCGTGTCGTCCCCCTCATAGGGAACAATGCACCAGATGGTGCTTCCATAATAAAGTAGCCAATCAGTCACGGTGAGTAAGGCCTCTTTCACACGAGGCATAGTAGTTGATTCAACGGATTTGCCTTTTTTATTTTTATGTAGATGACTGCCGTGTGAGGTTCTTTTCAAACGAGGTAACTCGCGGCGCCCAATTCAAGGCGAAACCTTCGCTTCTGGGGTTGTGGCAACCCTTCGTCCGCAGTTAGACGTTACGCAGAAGAAAAGCGATTGAAAAATGAGGTGGAAGAAGACAGTTTAGTACATTAAATTATGTGTATGTATTCTATCCATAGGTTATACTTTAATCTACACCTAAAATAATTACAATATTTCCCATAAAAAATTTTTTTCCAGGCAAATGTATTTTATTGTACTAAAAATATCAAAATAAAAAAAAATTGCTGTAAAAATATTAGTAATATGTACGTAACTAAATTTAGGTAGAAATTGTATAATCATACAAGATATACATGTATACAAAATTTTAGCAATTTGGGACGATTAGAAATAGTGCGCACAAATTTCAAAATAACAGTTTTTAGAAAAAGCCATTTAAGGTTTAAATTTTCTATAAATTACTTTACTACTAGCTTTCCACATTTTGCCATAAAATCGGTTGAAATTGTATTATCGACTACATTTTTTTCATAAGATTCCTTATATTCCATTCTTCAAAATTAAATCAGTAAAAAATTGAGTTTTTTTAAGTTTTTAAGGGGATCTCCCCCCTTAAATTTTTAAACTTCAAAAACTTTAACCAAAATATTATACCTTTCTTCTACCGATACCTTTCTTTTACACCAATTTTATAACACAATATTGGTATTTTATTTATAATAATGTAGGGGAATATAGAATTAAAAAAAGCATCATAACATGGCACTCAGGTTTTTACTTACAAAAATACAAAATGTAATTTAAAATATTTAAGATTACAAAGCCAATACAAAATGTAGAAGTGCACTTTGCAGAAAACATAGTAAAAACATGTGTTGTCCTTCACAATTTTGTAAGGCTAAGAGATGGAATTACTTTTGAAGACACTCTTGTCATACTAAAAACATTACAGGATGTACCATTGGGGGAGGGTGTTTCTGGCCAGTCATATACCAGACAGCCAAGAGATATAAGAAATCACTTAGCTGATTATTTTGTTGCACCAGGACAGTTGGAATGGCAGTATGATGTGATTTAAAATTTCAATGTTCATTATTTTAATGTGATTTAATTTTTAATGTTTGCTGTCTAATAAAGTACTTCACTCCGTACCTTTTTTTGTTTGTTTCATGCTTGGTTCTATTTTCAATTATTTTAAAGATTAAAAAACCCAAAACGTTTTAATTTTTTACACTAGATTTTATGAACAGGCCTCAATGAATACTGACATGTCCTTAGTTCTTGAAAAAAATCGTTTATTCCTTTATATTTTTGCGCTTTTAACTGGCGTTCGCACCCTTTAGAACATTTCAAATACAGGCTCACTCCGCAACGGATAAAACAAAAACAAAAATCTGTGTTTATGTTTTCTCCCCTAGACTATGTATCTCCCCTAGTTTCCCCCCTAATTAAATTTTAAAAAATGGGGAAATTAGGGGCATTGTGAATTCCCTTTATGCATTTTCCCAAAGGGGAGAGTATATAAGACAAGACACATGATGTATGGTACTGGGAGCCTCGATGTCGGACATACTCATAAAGGCCCCCAATTCGTCTTCCGGTATGTATTATTGTCAAAAATTCTGAACTGGCTCACTGACACGTGAATACCTAGTCCAGTGCAAAAAAAAAAATTCAGTTCATCCCTCTTCTCGACTGCTAGGCTGGAATCCAACGTGAAATTTGGAATTTTGAACGGGATGACTCAGAAAACAAACAAAATATTTTAAAATCCAAAAATCATAGCCAGTTTTATCAATCTCAAAATTATCACACTGACAGATAAAATCAGTAATAAAATTTAAAAAAAACAAAATACTGTCATCATCTCTGAAAAATATGCAGAAAAAATCGCTATATTCATCTCACCTCATGTTCCATATCGCGGGACTAATACGAATTTCTTCGATGAATTGTTCCACATTCAAACTTGCAATTGAAACGCTTTCCATACTGAACTGAGTTGATGCATCTAGGCGGCTGGTGTGAAGAGCATACCTTCCGTAATGTCTTTTGTGTTGAGTCAACTAATCGGGATGAGAACGTTAGCGGCACATGTGCCAGCTGGCAAACCGTCTGGGCGGCGAATTCACTGCGTGTGAAAGGGTTCGGGCGATTCCCATACATTTGCTATGGTGGCTACACTCCTTGACAACCGCCCGGAAATCAGTTGAATCAACTAAGTGCCTCGTATGAAAAGGGCCTAACTGTTGACAAAGTGCCTCCAAATTAGAGTGAAAAAATGACATATCAAGTGCACAAAAACAAACAATGATTTCTGATTATTTTGCTAAGAAATAAATATAAATAAGACCCAATTTTTTGTGATTTGTATACACTAAAATTAATTTTCATTGCCAATGCTTATTTGATGAACAAAAGTATGTACATTGAAATCTTAAACAAACATGGAATTTATTTCAAAATCATGGTAATTTTCCCGCAAGTGATTGGAGTTTATGATTTTTTAATCAAATTTTGCTGTAGCGCCCATTCATTGCAACAGTCTTTTCTATGGGGCGCGGGGAGTCGCTATAACGAGCGTTGATTGTATAAGTATGTACATATTTTACAACCTATTAAAAGGATCATCCTGTTATATGACTCTCTACATGCTGAAAGAAGCGTGTTTAATTACACAAGCAACAAATAAGGCTTGAAGGTTCCAGAAAAATTGTCACACTTCCTCCCTTTCCCGGGCATCAAGTAAATAGCTTATAATCAATTAAAGCAAGGAATGTTGTCTCTCAGGATGTCACTTTTAAGGAAAGATCCTCTTCAAATATTTTTAACAAGCACCTTTCAAATATTGGTGTAGGGTAATTCAAAGTCACACACACCTGGGATGCGTTATTAAAAGCGCGGTAAATCCTTCATTATATACTGAGATTGATTAAATTTTGATGTATTATTGGAAATAACTCTGAAATCTAATATAAGATAAATATGTCATTTATTAACTAATACCAATTGCAATATTGTTAACTTAGACTTTTTAAACACATTTTGTTTCCTCTTCATTATCATGTCATATAATACATTTTCAGAAAATTTTAAATATTTATGCCTCGCTTGTCCGCAACAAAACAGTTCATTTATTCTAGACCTATATTTCCAATCATCTCCTATTATCACGCCCATACAAAACTTCCCGTAACGAAGCTCTGTTTCTGTGCCGAACATTATTATACCGCCTACTTAACAATGCTGAAGGGATTCTGTTTATTCACGTTTGGAAGTCAATCATGCTCTAATGTTTCCGAGATACTGTCACGTTCTTCCCCCGCTTAATATTGCAACTTGTATTCTAAGAAAGGAAGTGCTTTACACACAGATATTTCAAGATAATACCTCAGCTACGCTTTGTGAGCGGAGGCTTCAAAATCCATGCAATTATCTTGTCACGTACATTGTTCCGGATATGAATGGCAGAAAACTGAGGAATTAAACCTTAAGAAGAAAGTATCTAAGAATGATGAGTTCCACGGAGGCAAATACATGTATATGGTTTATATATATATATATATATATATATATATATATATATATATATATATATATATATATATATATATATCTTATATATATATTTCTTCTGTCCGTGTGTATGTAACTGAACTCCTCCTAAACGACTGGACTGATTTTTATGAAATTTTGTGTGTGCAATTAAGTTGATTCGAGAATGGTTTAGATTCACAATTTGATCCGATAGAATATGCTTTTATATTTTAATTAATTAATAAAAACCAACAATTTATAGGGGGGGTGCGTCCGGTAAATGGAAGCTTTTACAGTTTGTGAAATCACCCCTCTAGATAATGGCGTCCACGTTAGGTTTAGTTAGCAAACAGCGAGCGAAAAAATAAAAATAAATAAAATCAAAAAGTTTCAAGTCATGTATTAAACCAGAATAATAAATGAAAATAATAATCTTTCAAGTCAGATTTTATACTCTAAAATGGATCAGATCCAACGGCATATTGATACTCTCGACACGCGATGGAAAATTCGAATCAACCACGTTAAGTGACACGAGATCTTTTTTAATCGCTACTGCAAACCTCCTCGCCTATATCTTTGTGTCTATTGAAGAGCTAAAGACTAAGCTTCTATCCTGCTAACTTATTTCTGACTAAAAACTTCTCTAACATGTATAATCACCAGCCCACAACAACTTTCCAATAGCGAATATGTTTCACTTTACCCACTAGAACACGGTGTCATCGTGGCGCGTTCGGAAGGTCGCCAATTTGGAAAGTACCATCCTCTCGACCCGGGTTCGAATCCAGAGTTGTCTAAATTTTGCTAGACCTGTTATTTCGGCTTTTTTTTAAGGCTTTTTTATTTTGAGCTTTTATTTTATTATTTTTTTAATTATTTAATTATTCTTTTATTATTTTTTATTTTAATTTTTTAAAATTATTATTTTTTAAAATTATTCTTTTTATTCATTTTTATTTTTTTCAGCTTTTTTATGATGAAATACCGAATATAGCTGAAATCTGAGGAGTTTATTATACATTTATACATTTTTAATTGGGTTTTCATATTATTAATATGTGTAACATTTCGTATGCTTTTTTTTCTATGCTATTTATACTGTGTTAATTTTTAAATTGATTTTTGTTAACAAACATTCTTAAAATCCCGGGCATCGCCGGGTACTTCAGCTAGAATTACAACGTTCGAACAGGACAACGTCTGTCGGGTCCGCTAGTATATATATATATATATATATATATATATATATATATATATATATATATATATATATATATATATATATATATTTATATAAATATATATATGTATACATATATATATATATATATATATATATATATATATATATATGTCTAAGTTAACTTCGGTTATTATGTCCTATAAAACAGTATCCTAAGTAAGTCTACTAAAGTGATTCCATTGGCTCCATGGTTGCAATGTTTGTGACGTCAGTCTTCTTGCGGTCTCCTAAACTTAACTTTCACTTTGTCTGGCGCCGAGTTTGGTGATCTATGATAAAGCCACTGATTATTCCTTCTTCCCTTTCATATGGATTGTACGGTGTCAAAGTATGTTTATTGCTAAGATCATACTTATTAGAAACAATCCATTGGACAGTATCGGCACCGCTGATGAAAAGATACTGTCTAAAACCTATTATTCACTTATCTATTCATATTTTTCACTTATCTTTTCATGTTTTTGGTTCCTGGCTGTAGTGGTTTATGGCTTATACTGGTTTATCACTTACAACTTTGTCTAATATATATATATATATATATATATATATATATATATATATATATATATATATGTATATATATATGATATATATATATATAAATATATATATATATATATATATATATATATATATATATATATATATATATATATATATATATATATATATATATATATATATATATATATATATACATAGGGGGTGTGACAGAAAGAACGTTCTGATTTGGAACGTCAGTAACAAATATACAAAGCAAGATAGCGAAAGAAATCTTTTATACCTGGGGAAAATTTAAAAAATTATTAATTTATTTATTATTCATTATTATTTTATTATTATTACATATTTTGTTTATTTATTAATTTATTTATTTATACCCTCGGAACGTTCTTTACCCTATATATATATATATATACTTTATTTTGAACAATTAGCATGAAGATATAACGCTAAGGAAATGAAAATAAGATTATTTAAATAATTTTATCTCATCTGACACATTTTATCACAGATATTTTTCGTTTTCATACATTAAAATGTTGTCAATAATTTACTATTTTGTCATACATTTTAACGTGGGGAAATTTTACTGTGTGTTTTTGGGAATTACAGTAGACTTTTAATCATAATCAAAGGATAAAACCTCAACTAAATATACGAGCTCCAAATCGAAGAGAAATAGGAGGTAATATAATAAGTTTCTGCTCTAGGAAATATATTTATTTTGAAAATATACCGTTCTCAAGTCGTAAAACTCCACTTCAGGTGTCAAATGTATAACCTTATTGGTTACGTACGTTATCCAGCTTCGATAAAATTGATTTTTATCTGAAAGCGCACAGCAACAGATCAAACTCAATTACGGTTTATACGTTCTAACAGCTCGTGACTGGTCACGTTGCAGTCGATAAATTATTACATAATTGAATCGGCTTCTCCTATAATCCTTCGGAGTTAAAGATGCTGTTGCTTGAGATAAAAACACGATTCTAAACTGGCAGTCTTACGGATATTTCGATAGGAAACGCTCTCTTAATTCAGCCTGATGTTGCGCCCGAAATTTCCTTTTATGCTTAAAATAGAAGGTATAAATTAAGGATGAAGTATTCTTGTAGCACAAGAAAGTATCCATCGTTGAGATAATATATTTTAATTTTCTAATGAAATAGCACACATGACCGAATAGTGGTAGTTTTGAGCTAGCCGAAAATATTTAAGTTGGAAGAAATAGAGCAAAGTCGTTTTTTCGGAAGATGCGAACACATTTTGAGATTTTCTTTTTTCTGGGACATCAGTGGACACAGGTTTTTTTCAGGTGCGGTACAAAATGACCTTCTTTTTTGGAGGAAATTAATGTAAGCTAACTGGTACATTCGGACAGAACTAGTCTGCAAAGGAGGATTTCCGAGATAGCCAGTTGTATTTCACCCGCTGATGGTCGATGTCAGTTGTTCCGGCCGTTTTGTTGCCAGTCATTTTAAAGAAACCGGACCCCCGACTGATACTTGAGGGAATGTTGTTTCCCCCACTGAAGTGTTAAAGGATGATTCTTAGAACATCGTTACAAAAATGAGTTCAAGGAAAGCTTTGCTACAGTTGTTTCCTTTGCAATTACATGTTGTAAAAGAAATGAAAATAGTCGTGATTTAGTGATATTGGTGATCTTATAGACGCACTCTCTTAAATAACGATTTCTAAATTTAACACTCCTATTCTGGGCTCTGGGTAACCTAGTGGTAGCACGTTAGACTTGGGATGGTGAGTGCTCAGTTTGAATCCCGACGAGCGACATTAAATAAATTCGTGTCTAATCCGGGTATAGGCCTGTTAAATCCGTAGACCGGTAAGTCCTTCCACGAAGTTAGCGGATAGTGGAAGGAATGGTTACCTTAGAGCAGGGGGGGGGGAGCATTATGTCGATCGCGATCGACCGGTGGATTGCCAAGACATTTTGGGGTGACCGCCTTTACTAAGACCTAAGACGCGCATACTAAAAGAAACATATTTACGGAGACTAAGTATGCAGACTAAGTCTTCTACTAACTGTAACTACGAGAACTAACTGTAGATGAAAATGATTTATTTTTCAATGTATTTTGAATTGTTTGATAGTAAATGCATCATTTGATATTATTATATTTGTGGCTATTATTATTATGTTTGTATCTTGCTTTCTGCTTTAAACGCGGTTTTAAAAGAGAAAGTTTTTTTATTGTAGTTATGTAGGTAAGTATATATTCCGTATTTATTATTAGGTTATAATAAATATTGTAGACCCTTTTTTTAGCTCACCACACCTACGCCACTGGGTGGACCGCAACACCTTGAATAAATTAGAAGTAGCTCGGACCCTGGAAAAGTCTGCCCATCCCTGCCTTAGAGGGTGCTCAGAGTTGTTGTTGCACCAGGGACCGGTGTTGGTTCAGCTATACGGTGCCCTCCTGGTCTCTCGACAATCTCTTTCCCGAATGCTTCTCTACGGGAGAATGTCTAAAACATTCACTCGTCGCGTTATTAAAAAAACTACACACATCGGTACGATCCCAAGTTGAAATCGTATTGTATTACAGTATGGTCTACGTGGTAATTCGGGGGGGGGGGATAAAAATTAAGTCATTCGAGACTTGAATAAAGTTACAATACCTGTCCCAAAACGAACTCTGAGAGGAGAGAACACTTGAGGTGTGTGAAAAAAGCAACCAAATGCTTGGCCGTAGGGTAAAGTGATTATTATAAATCTTCATATAACAGGTATCAGGATTGAATGATATTTGAAAACCTCATTTCTTAAAATCAACATTATTAAAAGTCATTTAATGCCTATTTTATATCATTAGCAATATTAAGCATCGAAACTATAAAGCTAGAGAGATGAAACGATTTAATCGATATCTGACCTATGCATTCCAAAATTCTTATATCACCTATGAAAGTCGGACGATGGACGAATGGCTAAGGCGCTGACATTCAGTACCCACAGCCTGTGGGTTCGAGTCGCATTAATGGCAAGGGTGCTTTTTTTCCCTCCAATGCGGTAGACGGTATTCTAGGACATTATCCTTACAATCATATGACACCGCGGTTTTGTTGGCCACTTTTCTGGGAGCACCGTATAGGTGGACCAACATTACCCCCTTATGAACCGGTCCTGTAATTTTCAACCGATTCAAGAGACGAGACCGGAACATTTGACCTCGCACCTCCAGACGTAAATTTGAGAACTTGGAGGATATTGAAGCCATGACAGATTTTACATGCACCAGCCGCCATTAGTGTACACGGCGGGGGATTTGTTAGGGACCGGCATAAAACTCACAACTCTCAAATCACTGGCTCGACGCCTTTGCCAACCGGACCACGCCGCCCGAAAGCATGTTTGTAGCCGTTCGGAATCGGCTTAAAGGAATAGGTACCAGTCAAATTAACCCTCGGTGCGGTAAAAATTGGCCGTAGCACTCTTAAACAACCAACTCACCTATAGAAAACAGTTTGGTTGACCTAGACTTGACTCCTTTACTGTCTGCTTTCTGCTTAACCGTGATTGTATTGCTTACGTTAGAAATTTATGTTGCACTAGCTGAAAACCCGCACTTCGCTACGGAGTACATTCAAATTAAAATTCAACGGTCAATATATTCAATTAATGGCAAAAAAATAAATATATATATATATTTTTAATAAATACGATGATCAATGTATACAATTGATGTAAAAAAAATAATATACTTATAAAAATATCGTAAGGGATATTTTTATAGACAAAATAATGTAGAAGAAAATATTAAAATTAAATGTAATAGGACATACTAAAGAATATAGTACAGTTAATATAGTACAGTTGAGGAACATTTCTTTTACTGTATTTTAATATTTTTTTTAATAATGTCCAATCGTCTGTCGCATTAGAAGGAAAAAAAATCTTTTTTGTCAATTTATTTCGCTGTTATGCACGTGACAAAAAATTCATTTAAAGCATCACAAAAAGAAAAGAAACCACGTGATCAGCATTTAACAAATTAAATTCTAAAAATTAATCTTTAAAAATTCACCGAAAATCAGAAAACGAAAGTAAAGATTCGAAAAAAATTTCAGTTTAAAGGAATTTTTAGGATCTCTCTCGTGATATCAATTTTATAAACCTCAAATTATTATTTTAAACGCAAACTTTAAAGAATGTTTCCAAAACAGCTTAAAAATTTAATTTTAAAAATCTAAGAAGAGTTTTTTCAAAAATCTTTCATACTGCACCCCTACATTATAAGAAGAATAGCCATGCAAAATTTCAACCCTTTAGGTCCAGCGCTTTGGTCTGTGCGTTATCTGTCAGTCAGTCAGTCAGTTACGGAACTGTTTTATAAATAGAGATTGATATCTGTCGTTTACAAATTATTTACAGAAACATTTAAATTGAATCGGCCATTTTGAAAACTCATCTCCACTTTCCTCCAACTTTTCTGCCCCCCCCCCCCTAAGTTAAATATTTTTTATTGTATTTTAATATTATTTTTTTTGGAAAATGTCTAATCGTATGCCGCATTAGCAAGAAAAAAAATATATTTTTGTCTATTTAGTTGCTATGCACGTGACGATACATTTATTTAAAGTACCAGAAAAAGAAATCAAGTGATAAGCATTTAATAAAATAAATTGTAAAAATTAATCTTTAAAAATTCACCAAAATTCAGAAAATGGAGGTAAAGATTCGAAAAAAATCTCATTTTAAATGAATTTTTATATCTTTCTCGTGATATAAATTTTATAACCCTCAATGTATTATTTTAAATGCAAACTTAAAAAAAGATACTAAAATAGTTTCGAAATTTAATTTAAAAAATCTAAGAAGAATTTTTCAAAAATCTTTCTTAGTGCACCCCTGCACTATAAGAAGAATCGCCATGCAAAATTTGAGCCCTTTAGGTAAAGCGGTTTGGCCTATGCGTTGTATGTCAGTGAGTCAGTCAGTTACGGAACTATTTTATATACAGATGGTGGACAAAATAATACGAACACCTGTGATATAATGGAAAATCTTTATTAATAGGGAGTTGGACCACCCTTTGACTGAATTTCAGATTTAATGCAACGTGGGATAGATGCATAAAGGTCATGGACAATATTTAAAGGAATATTAAGCCATTCCTCCTGTAGAGCGGTCTCTAATTCCGAAAGTCTGGATGGAGGTGGAAATCGGGAACAAGGTTTGGACTCCAAATATTGCCATAAATGTTCAATAATATTCAAGTCCGGAGACTGAGGGGGCCAGGCGAGATGTTCAACTGCATCGTCATGCTCTTCGAACCATTCTTGAACACACCTAGCAGTGTGGATAGGGGCGTTCTCGTCTTGAAAAAGCGGTCGCTCTCCAGGGAATACAGTCTGGACAAAAGGATGGACATGATCCCCTAGAATGCTTAGATAGTGATTGGATTTGATCCTCCCATGCAGAAGAACAAGTGGCCCAAGACCGTGCCAAGATATCGCACCCCATACCATAATGGAGCCACCCCCATGCTTCACAGTCGGCAAGAGGCATTCAGGATGAAACGCTTCTTTGGGCATTCTCCAGACATAAACGAGTCCGGTCGCCTGAAATAGGGTGAATGACGATTCATCTGACCATATTACCTGTTGCCACTGCTGTGGGGACCTGCCTTTGTGATCTCTGGACCATTGGCGTCGCTTGAAAGCATTAGTTGCTGTCACCAAGGGTTTACGAATTGCCACTCTGCCATAAATGTTCGCAGCATGAAGTTCCCATTTGACAGATTTTGTTGAAACGGAGTCCTGGAGATGACTATTCATTTCGGATGTTATCTCGGATAACGATTGCTTGTGCTTTCGGGCTACTATGCGCTTCAAGACCCGTCTGTCCCTATCAACAAGTTTGGACTTTCGGCCACTGTTGTGCTTTCAAAACGTCGTCTTACCCTCTTTCGTGTACGCTGTCATAACAGCTGATATCGTACTCCTTGCAAACCCCAAAAGGTTTGCTGTTTCCGTAACCGATGCTCCACTTAAATGCGCTCCAACTATCATTCCTCTTTGGAACTCTGACAGGTCTGACATTTCAACTTAACACAGACAGTTCGATAGAAGCATGCAACGTAGGTGACTGCTCTTGAGAGACTGTTACCTTCCTCTTCACGCTCACTAGGTGGCAGACTTCTGTTGCAGGTGGCGCGGCTGTACTGCAGGTGTGAAATACGTCATACTTTTTCACAGTGTTCGTATTATTTTGTACTCCACCTGTATATAGATTACAACTTTGTAAATTATATGTTTATGTTTCGGGCTTGTGTCGGCCCTGTGGTACAGCGCGCTGGTTTTCAGTGCCGAGGGTGCTCGTATCGAATCCTAGCGTCGCGCCACGAAAAACGCCTCCGTTTGTGTCGTCCCTTCATAGGGGGTAATGCTGTCTGCCTATATGGTACCTCCACAATAAAATGGGTAGTGAAATTGCGGCGTAGTATAGGCGAATGTCTCACGACAAGTGCCTCCGCATTGGAAAAAAAATGTTTATGGGTTAAAACTGTAAATTCATTACATTTGATAGAAAACGTACTGTCACTTTAGTTTTAAATGTTGTTTGTAAAAGACACCATGAATTAAATATGTTCATGGACTATCGTGAACTATCCTAAAAGATGAAATTGAAAGTATATTCACAGTTTTTTTCTGTTAAAAATGACTTATTATATAAAATATGTAGTTATAGAGGAAAACTTGCTCTGTTATAAATTACATAGTACCTTATATATATATATATATATATATATATATATATATATATATATATATATATATATATATATATATGCGTGTGTGTGTGTAAGTAAATAAAGTTTCTCTATCAAAGATTATATACATACCTTATAGAGCACGAATCATGCTCAGAAGCAATAAATCTAGGTCCAGAATTCGCAACAGGGAGTTGAGATACATGTGTTCCAGTTACGATGATAAATTGATTATCTCTGGGTGAGGGATCGAATGAAACTCAATTACGTCAAGTAAATTCTAATCAGTCGTGTCTAGTCACGTTACGTCGGGGGAATTAAGTCATAATCAAATCTAACTCCTCATTTCTGACCTTTCTTTCGATATCACATCAATGGCAGCTATAAAAAAATATATGATGGAAAATTATTAGATTAATCTAGATTTCAGAGGCAAATGCTCTCAGAGTTAAAGCGATATATAGAATTTCCTGTAACTGGAATAACTGTTATTTTGGTGATACAAGATACTAACGAGGTTTATTTAAATTTTCGCTGACAGTTTCAAATCTCTCGAATTTTCTCGAATATATTTGAATGTTAACATGTAAGTATATCACTAAATTTCATAGAATAATTCCTTTTGTTACGATATATCTTAAATACTATATTCATAGCTTAAAATGCAACTTTAAAAGTTAAGTTTTCATAAGGAGATATGACATCTTTAGTTGCGTAAAAGTATTAGAAATATTTTCCCCATAGCATTCCTCATATATATATATATATATATATATATATATATATATATATATATATATATGTATACACTCATGGAGAAAAAAATTAGCGCACCAAGAAGGAGTCGTCAAAATGAAACGAAATTTTACATACGTAATGACTTCTTTGATATAAGTAAATGATAAGAAAATCAAAGAAAAGGGATAATTTATTTCAGAGAAAAAGGCAAAAGAACGGAGGAGTAAATACTCCGTTGGACCCCATCTAGCGCGAATGCACGATGCGATACGATAGGGCATTAAGTCATACAAGTTCTGTATGATGTCTTGAGACATTTCGTTCCATATTTGCTGTAACCTTGCCTCTAGTTCGTTCAAACTCGTGCGATGCCCAACTCGTCGTCCCAAATGATCCCAGATATGCTCGATTGGAGACAAATCTGGGGATCGGGCAGGCCAAGAAATGTAGTAACAGTTCGGAGACAGTCTTGTGACACCCTTGCCGTATGAGGCCGAGTATTGTCTTGTTGAAAAATGGCTCCTGGGAGCCGTTGCATGAGTGGCAACACATGTGGTTGCAGGATTTCATGAACATACCGCTGGGCTGTCATGGTGCCACGGAACAATACTAGGGGTGACCGTGTATTGTAGGCAATGGCACCCCTTACCATCACACCAGCTGTGGGAGCGATGTGTCTCTGTACAATAAAGGCAGGATTGAAGCGTTCACCACGGGCTCTCCACACACGAACACGATTGTCATCACTGCCGAGATTGAATCTGGATTCGTCGCTAAAGACGACCTGGTTCCATTCCGCTGCAGTCCAGTTTCCTTGTGCGCGGCAAAACTCCAAACGGAGGCGTGGATGGGTGGGCGTCAAGGGCAGCACACGTAATGGGCGCCGCGATACCAACTGTCCTTCAGCCAGGCGCCTTCGTATGGATCGAGAAGACACAGAGGCCCCTAGTGAAGGTGTTACCTGTGCCTGGATGGCGGCCGATGAAGCAGTTGGCTGTACGCGTGTATTTCTTACGATGTGGCGGTCTTCTCGACGACTGGTCTGTCGAGGGCGTCCTGAGCCTGGTCTTCGTGTACATGACATCTCTCGGGTCCACTGGTCCCAACACCTCCTCACAACACAATCAGAGCGGCCTAATTGACGAGCTACTCGCCTAGCTGACCACCCAGTTTCCATCATCCCGACGATTCTCCCCCTCTCAAACTGCGACAACTGCTTATATTGTCTTCGAACACGGCGTAATGACATGTCTATCTCAGCTCTTCCTTTGTAAATGATTCAGCACACTCAAACAAGCTTTGGTTACCTGTTTTATACTCCACAGAGTATGATGTTCAACGCCCTCTACCGGCTATACGTAATGCGCAATCACGCTGCATTTCTAATCATTTGCCCAACATGTACCTTCATTGCAAGTTTCGTTACGATCCCGCAATTATTTCTTGGTCCGCTAATTTTTTTGTCCACGAGTGTATTTTTTATAAATAAGAAAAACATTACTCACCTTCAAATAAATTTATCTCCTTCAAAATAATCGCCAAAGGAGTCTATACAATTTTTCTAACGTTTCTTCAAGTCACCGAAACACTGTTTATAGGCGTTGGAACTAACCGTTCGCCAAATACGCATAACATTTGATTTAATATCCAAGACTTCGGAATAAATCGCTTCGGAATAATAATTCGGATATATAATATCGAAGCTTCGAAGATATTCGGAATAATAATAAGCTTCGGATATATAATATCGAAGCTTTGAAGATATTCGGAAGAATAAGCTTCGGAATAATAATAAGCCTCGGAGTAATAATAAGCTTCGGAAAAAGGATAAAATCAGCTGGTGATAAGTCGGGAAAATATGGTGGGTGATTTATCACTGTAATTGAATGCTTAGCAAGATATCGTTGTACAGAAATTGCTGTATGGGGCCTAGCATTATCGTGTAAAAGAAATCATTGCCCAGAATCAAACAGTTCTTTCCTCAACTCGCCTTATATATATATATATATATATATATATATATGTCTACAAAAGTACAACCAGAAATCAAACCAATGATTCGTAACCGGTGAGTCAGTCGAGTGTTTGGAACTGTACACAAAGGTGCAGTATTATTTTTCCTGAAGGTGTGCTCGTCGACTTTTTTGCTGCAACATTTTCATTGCCTGTTTTCACCTTCAAGGTAAGACTTTTATTAAAACTGTTAGTACTGGATAGGTAGCTATAAATGTGAAGTATAAAAATGCCAGTTTGTTTTTAAGCTAACGTCAATCTTAACCTAAAAAATCCGTTGACGTGTTCAAAAACACAATTGCACCCAATATGAGACCCCAAAGCATGCCTAATTTGAGATAGAGTCTCTTATTAGGCATTTTACTTTTCACTCTCACAGCCTTGTTTCCTCTGAAAGCTGCAGATGCAAAGACGTCCAGGCGAAATCCACAACCGTGTAGCAGTAGTGACAATGTGGAAGGTATTGATCAAACAACAAGTTCAAAGCAATTCTTAGGGACTCCTGAAGAAATAAATCCCTTGCCTACGTTACCTAAGAAAAACACATCGAAACCAAGTAGGGCCCATAAATCCGATATTATCACATCATCGCCCTATAAAAATAAATTGATTGATAGCATTAATAAAAGAACTACAGCATATTCGAAAAAAAACTTTGTTTCCTACAAGAAAAAAAATAGACCCAAAAGTTAAGAAATCAAAGGATAAACAAGGAATAGAAGATCAAGATAAAAAAGAAAAGAATAAGGAAACAATAAAGGCAAAGGGGTCCCTACAGGAAAGGGAAAATTAAGGATGGATGAAAATGCAACACTAGTTAAAAAACAGAGAATGAATAAGCCTAATTATAGCTATGATGATCTCAGCTCATTTTAAGATGATGAAAAACTTTCTCTCCATGACAGTGCAGTGATGATATAATAGATGAAAACGACGCTGAATGCCTTTTTGTGGTTGTTTATTTTCAGAAGACAAACGGGGAGAGCAGTGGCGTCAATGTACAAGGAGTATCAGGTGGGCCCATGAAGATTTTGGAGCTGACGAACTTTTTATTTGTAAACAATGTGAAAAGTTTGAATCTAAAAACAAAAAGTACACAAAACCTGCAGTGTAAACCAACTAATTCGTTTAAAATGTCACTTTTTTCTCCACCTATTAGTGTTTAAAGGTAACTGTTATCTAATTATTGTGTACAGATTTGTTATTATGAATTTTTCAGTAATTCAAATTCATATTTAGAGTTGTAAAATGGGGTCTCATTGTAGGACTACTTTTTTCAGACCCCTAAAATGGAACACTTGTGGATATAATTATATACAAGAAAATTGTAAGGTTTTTTCAATTTTCTACCATTGTTATATGTAGAAAAATATATGTATTAAAAGGATATCAAGTTGGTACTATAATCCCTCACTTACTTTCCTAGTTATATATGAAAATAAAAAAGGGTCTCATATACGGCTAACTTACTATATATATATATATATATATATATATATATATATATATATATATATATATATATATATATATGATGCCCGGTATAAAAGGCTTAAGTCAAAAAAATTATTTTTAGATATTTGTTAGTATTCATAAAAAAAGACAAAAATCTTTTGACTGGATAAGAAGGTTGAGTCTATCACTTTTGTATATAAAATTACAAAGGTGTATATAAAATTTCTTTGTACCAAAGACTTAAGTCGAAATTATAGTTCTGCGATTGGTATAAAAGCCACAAGTCAAGTTAAGCCTTTTTAATTGCTTGGTGTAAAACATTCAAGACTGGTATAAAAGGCTTCAGTCACCTTGTGTCTTTTTACAACGTTACTCCACAAACTACTGGGGGACAGAACAGGGTTACAACAACTTGTATAAATGGTGGAAAAAAACATTAATTTTCAGGAAAGTATTAGTGAAAATTGGGTTTCAAATGAAAATAAAGAGAAGAAATGGTCTAGAAAAGTCCGAAAAGATAGAAAAGAAAAAATGAATTTAGGAAAAGCGTATATAAACAGCAGCAGTAAATTAATTGGACAAGGAGAATTGGAGCCTTTAAGAGATTGCAAAAAATGCAATATGGTGTTACATGAAGTAATACGATGTGCAATCTTGGGAATATGGGTTAAAAGAATATGGGATAGAGATAAAAGATCTTGGGAATATGGGATAGAGATAAAAGATCGGTATGTGTAGCTGCCCATGTTACTTCTAAAGAATATTTAGTTAGTAGAAAGAGAAACCCTGAATCTTCCAAAACAAGGAACATTACCTATGAGTATTTAACTGCAGATAAATGGTACAAGGCATACTGTTTGTAAGGAATTTTTCTGTAAAACTCTAGACGAAAAAGAAAAATTTATAAGAAATGTTTTGAAGAATAAATCATTCAGTACTTCGGCCATCACATTTCCTGATAAACAGGGTAAAAATTTCCTCCACCCAACAAAAAAAAACAGAAGAAGAACTTACTGAGATGAGATCACATATCAAGTCCTTTCCATCATTTAAAAGTCATTACACTAGAAAAGTTAATGATAAAAAATATCTGCAAGCTCATTTAAATTTAAGAATTATGTACGAACTGTGTACGGAAAAAAGTTAAAAACCTGTCTCTCGAAATATTTATGAAACGGAGTTTCATAAAAGGAAAATATTTTTTAAAAAGCCGAAGGTCAACAAGTGTCATAAATGTGACAGTCTAAAAATGAAAATAAAAATAGCTGAGATTGAAAGTAAAGCTAGAAGTGAAGCTGAAAATTCACTTAAAATCCATCACGAAGCAGCTGAGTTTGCATATGAATCGAAAAGAATAGACCAAAAGAGTGCAAAAGATGATCCAACAAAAAAATTTTACACGTTTGATCTCCAACAGTGTTTGCTAAGACCATATGTTTTTTCGTCAGTTTCATTTTACAAGCGACAACTTTGAACAGACAATTTAACAATTCACGATACTGCAAATGGCAAATCTACCAATTGCATGTGTCATGAGGCCATTGTCGGCTGCTATTGAAATAGCCTCTTGTCTGTACCATCACATAAAGTCTTTACCCAATAATTTCTTAAATCTTACTTATTATTCAGATACATGTGGTGAACAAAACTGAAACAGTTATGTTTCAGCCATGCTTTTGAAAGCGATGATGTATTTCCCCCATTTGTCGACGATCAGTCACAAATTTCCGGTACCTGGTCACACCCACATGGAGTGTGATGTTGATCATGCTCTTATAGAACATCAAAAGAAACACATGCAGTATCAATAAATCCCCCGTACGATTGGTACACTATCTGGCCAAAAGTATCCGGACAACCCCTAAAGATTTGGCAGGTGACGTAATTTGATGTGTAAGCGAAAGCTATAAAAGTTTTGGTGGTGGTTTGTCAGGTCATATTCATGTGTTTGTGAGACAATGAGTAAGACAAAGGAGCTTAGTGACTTTGATCGTGGCATTATAGTGGGATGCCACCTTTGTGGGAAATCAGTTCGGGAAATTTCGGACATTCTACAGAAGACAAAATCCACTGTGAGTGTTGTAATTGTGAAGTGGAAACGTCGAGGCAGTGAAACTGCAGAAAAACGAAGTGGTAGGCCGAAAAAAATTAGTGAACGCAGCCGTAGAACTCCGAAAAGGGTAGTGAAACAAAATCGCAAGTCCTCGTTTATTGAAATCACTCAGGAGTTCCAAAGTTCATAAGGCGTTAGTGCTGCATCAGGACTGTTCGTCGAGAGTTAAAAAACCTGGGATTCCATGGTCGTTCAGCCTCTCACAAGCCGAAGTCCACTCCCCAGAATGCGAAGCGACATTCTGGACAATGCTGCTTTTCCAACTCTATGGCAATATTTCGGGGAAGGCCCATTTCTCTTCCAGCAGGATAACTACTCCACACACACATCGAGACTTGCGCAGGCATGGTTTGACGAAATGGGTGTTCAAAAACTGGACTGGCTTTCTCAGAGCCCCGATCTAAATCCCATTGTACACCTTTTGGACGAATTAGCAGGCAGATTACGTAGCAGCCAAATCGACCATCGTCACTGCTAGTGCTCCCTTCAGCTGTGAAGGACGCCTGGAAATCAATTCCTATGGACACCTACCAAAAGCTGGTGGAAAGTCTCCCCAGACGTGTGCAGGTTGTTATCGATGCAAAAGGCTGACCAACATGATATTAATATATGCCTCAGGACTCTCCGAGTCCATACCACTGGGCGTCTTGATACTTTTGGCCAGATAGTACACTGCTGGCCACCCAAATTGCAACACCAAGAAAGACAAGAGATATCACAACAAAATTTATTTTGTAGATAACATGTTGACCAAGTATCAAATGATTAAATTTATAGACTTCTGTGAAGTGTGGTTCCTGCCAAAATCAGTAGCCAGAGTAGCCGCCATTGTTGGAGATCACCCCTGCCACACGCCTCGGCATTGATTCAAAGAGACTTTGGATGAGTTCTTGGGGTACAGCAGACCAAGCAGCTTCCACACGTTGTCAAAGTTGATCTGCTTCAAAGTTGATCTGCAAAGTTGAACCTTATACTTAAATACTTCATCAACACTGCTTAGACATACGCTATTTTAAAAATTAGAATGTTAAAACCAAAAATCCTAAAATGTAAACTAATATAACACTAATATAAAATTTGAAAAATAATATAATTTTATAATTGTATGTATCTATATAAAGATTAAAGGTTTTAATATTTATATTTATATTCATTCGTGTATAAATCTTGATGGAATTTATTGACTTGAAATATAGTATAATATATGACAGTATAATAATGTGAAATATATACTAATTAATACGTAAAATAAGTAAATAACTTTAAGCTCTTCGTTATTTGAAGTCAAATGAGTTCTTTAAACATTAATACATCATTAACTTCAATCGTATATAAATCCAATTAGAATAATCTAATGGTAAAATGTTAAGTTTTTCATGTTCGTAAATTATCATTTCTAACTAGTCCTAATGAATTTTAGAAGTATACATAGAGAATTAGAATATAACTATTAGAAGAGTAAATAGAGAAAGATTTTTTCAGCATGAAACAAACCCATAATTAATTATAATGGTATAATGATGGAATCTGGTAACAGTCGAATTCATAAGTAAATTTTTTTTTCTAGCCAAAGATATAACATTTTATTTTTGTAATTTTCGAAGGCTGTAGGGATAAGAAAATGATTTGAATAGGGAAAAAAGAAGAATAGTTATTTAAACTTGACATTTGTTTAAAATTTTAGACTATATTAAAATTAATAACTTACACTTACATCCCCTATCTTTGACTGGTATCGAGAAAATTCCTCCTCGACTAATCTTAATTAAAATTTATGTAGCAGACCCAACTTGCTTTATAAATTGAATGGGGGACCTCCGGGAAGCATCTTCAACTTAGACAGTCTCAGCTACTTTGGCACAAGCTGCTTGTCTCGTTTCTTTCTTTTATCTTTCATGCTGACCACGATTGCTGCCGGAGTTAATGTTACAATAATCCATTTTTATTACATAAAAAGGCCGGATGATAAATTCCAGAAGCATTAGGCTGAAGGCATCTAAGGAAAATGAAGTTAAGGAAAGTGGGTTAAAAACTACAATTTGCGATGCGATACTGTGCATATATATACAAGAAATTTCTGGAGAGAACCCTACAAAAACTATACTGTTAACAGTTCGACATTTCCTGCTCACACTTCATTCGGGCGTTAAAATACTTAAGCACACAAACAAAAGTTCCTGTTAAAACAATTCCATTTTCAGAGAAATGCTGCTGAGTACTTTCACGTAGTCCAGGACCATGACCTATGTTTTCATTGTCATTATAAGCTCCTCTTACCTTAACATATCATCCTATTTTTTACATGATTAAATGGGAAAACATAGTAAGCTATTCTACTTAAATGTATCAAAAACACTTATATCTGCTAAATGTGTTCTAACTAATCTGAGGGGGAAAGAAATATATTTTTCGTCTAAAAGAAATATATATGACGTCTATGAAATGACACAGGAAGATTTTAAAATTTTTCTGGACTATTGAAGGACAGTTTGGTAAATAGGAAAAAGAACTCTGAAGGTGAGACTTTTAAGTGGCATTTCACTCAATGGCTATGTTACCCGAGAATGGGAGGCTTCATACATTATAAAGTAAATCTTCAAGACGCCGAGTTTTTAAAAGTAAGCTTTCTGCGTCATGGTAAAATTAGTAATCTAACACAAACTTCTATTGTAAAAAAGGTACAAGGACACCATTCTGATTTCAACCGAAAAAAAGAAAGATCTGTTGGACATGCTTCCACATATACTACCAATATTGCATCCTTTCTACTTGGAACTAAAAACAGCAAGTAATATTGAAATTCGGATCTAGATCTTGAAGATATCGACTCTGATAACACTCCTTGAAAATATTAGTTTCAATAAATCAAATTATGGTTATTTTATATGATATTAATTTCGCGTAGTCTAAATAAAAATTATTTTACATAATGTTGGTAACATTATTGCTTTAAACAAAACTCAAGTTTTATCATATGAATTTTAATTACTTTCTGTGACAAAAATACTTTACAATAGTTTTAGTTAAAAAGGAAAAAGGAAAATTAAAATTAAAAAATATTTGTAATCAAAAGGGCATAAGTCAAATAACATTTAGTATAAAGGGCTTAAATCAGCACTCAAAAATAAACTAAAGTGCAAAACATTATTAAAATATGACAGGGAACCATTATTTGCACATTAATCAGAAAAAGAAACTACAGATTTTCATAAAAAACTAAAATATCGCTCTTTGAGTTACCATAATTTTTTTTGGGGGAAAATGCTCAAAAATTAAAATCCTCCAACTGAAAATTCACTATTTTTGACTCAAGCCCTTTATACCTGACATCATATATATATACATAGTTGGAACTCAAATCCAAGACGTGATGGTAAACTAAAACAAGTATACCAGAAATAAATCACTTTCATGGTTCAATATCTCTTTGACAACAGTGCCGACATTATCATTAAATGAAGGATTGGTGCTGAAAATTGTTTCAACTTAAATGCAAACACATTTTGGCATTAAGGAATCTTTTAAAAAATGTAGCGAGGAGCACAACTCGAAAAATAAATTAAACAATTTTCTCATATGCATTTCGCTGAATCCCACAGAGGTAATGCCACAGGTAAGAAGTCAATCAATAGAAAGGAGACATTCAGTAACGTAAGTTGGGGTAACTGGGCCATCCCCTCCCAGATTTTTCCTTTACATATCAGGGGGGAATTCCACTCTGTTGTGGCAACACTGGTAAGCAGAAGTCAACAAAAGAACAGTCCTTTGGTCTCCAACTTGGTTGAAGAATGTTTTATGGCATATTAATTTTTTTTGTATTTCTCAACTCAAAACATCTTTCTACAAGGGTGAGTTCAATAATTTTTGATAAGTTTATTTTTATCTCTTAAAAATTAAATATAAGAATTTTTTGCTCAGTTAATGTCAAAATAACCTTTTGTGTAGTGTTTTAACCTATCCTGCATATTAAAGGTCTCTGGAGGGTTATGGCCCAGTTGCCCCATCAGATTTAGTGATTTGGTGCAACTGTACCATACCTTCAGGGGAACTGGGTCCAAGTATGGCCCAGTTACCCCACACTGATCAACTTATGCTTATATTAACTACTACCAATCTAACCTAAGTAACTGAACTAATTAAGTTATGTTAATAAGTTGCAATAAAGTCAATCAAGACAAAGTCCCTTATAGGCAGAATGTTGTTGGTGAAATTTATCCTTTTAAAGCTTGTGAGAGTTCAAACATGTTTTAGTTTTTTTCTTACAACTCATCCAAGATTTGTGTCATATTTACATAGAAAAAAGACAGGAATAAAAGAGATTGGAAGACTTGGCTTTACAAGAAAAAATTAAAAAATAGAAGGAAAACTCCTAAAAAAACAGTAAAAAGGTGACATTGTGAAGAAAAAAACTTAAAGACAAACTTGAAAGTAAAAAGGAAGAGAGAAACAGCAAATTGAAGATGGAATGTGAGGAAAAAAACCAAAAAAAAAAAAAAAGAAAGGAAAGATTGGATTTAAACCACTGACTTCAGTAGAATTAGAAAACCCATTGCCTTCAACTTCTGGCCTATGCAAGTTTAAAAAGGTGAAACTTGTATTGAATTCAGACTCTGATGATGATTCATCTGATGATGATGGCTCAACAGGTATGAGCAATGCGGACTGTGAATCACACAAAGTTGTTCCTGTCATCGCTGCTATTATAGGACTATGTTATTATATCATAAAATGGTACAAAATATCCTGGACAATTTGTAGATTTAAATAGAGACCAAGTGAAAATAAAACACATGAAAAGTGCAGGTTTAACTTATTGGCGATGGCCAGAAGAGGAGGATATTTGTGGTATAAAGAAGATATTTTAAGACTTATTAGATCCCCAATCCCCATGTACAAAGGTGAAAATTTCAGTGTTCCACAGTTTAAAGGTTATTTCTTAGAGTATGAATAAGTTAAAGTATTATAAGTTAAGTATTTAAGTCACTCATTTGTGTTCTTATTCACTTAAGTTTACTACTCGTTAAGTTATTACAAAAAAAAAATTGCAAGTGATACATTAATTCGCTCATTAACTCATTAACTAACTCAGGGCTTGTTAAACTCAAATTAATATTGTATTTTTCAATAGAAAATGTCATTACAGCTACTAACTAAGCTAGAAAGTATGTTTGTACTTTTGAAAATGTGTTTATAATGTGTTTATAAATGTGTTTATAATTACATTGTGTTTTTTAATCCCTTTGTGTGTTATTTTTTCCGGTGTTTACAACAATCTATCTTGCAACATTGGTAATTGCTTTGAAAAATTATTTTTAAATGGGGTTACAGTTTTATTTTTCTTTCTAGATATACAAACATTGGACCCCTTTACTCAGTCATCGATTATGTTGTTTATTATGAGAAATAGACCTGGGTGGTTCACTTACCCCAATTATCAGGGGAATCGGGCCCACCAATGTTTAAAAATATATACAATATTTATATATATATATATATATATATATATATATATATAATAAAAACCAATACCATAGCTTAAACATACTCTCTAAGACATACTAAACTACATGTAATACAAAGATTTTTGAAAATTATACAGATTAGTATAATTTTAATATGTTAAAAGTATAGTTTATAAAAAAGTTGAAAATGTATGGCCCAGTTTCCCCAACTAACCTTACACTTAAATACTTCATCAACACTGCTTAGACATACGCTATTTTAAAAATTAGAATGTTTGACCAAAAATCCTAAAATGTAAACTAATATAACACTAATATAAAATTTGAAAAATAATATAATTTTATAATTGTATGTATCTATATAAAGATTAACAACTTATGGTTTTAATATTTATATTTATATTCATTCGTGTATAAATCTTGATGGAATTTATTGACTTGAAATATAGTATAATATATGACAGTATAATAATGTGAAATATATACTAATTAATACGTAAAATAAGTAAATAACTTTAAGCTCTTCGTTATTTGAAGTCAAATAAGTTCTTTAAACATTAATACATCATTAACTTCAATCGTATATAAATCCAATTAGAATAATCTAATGGTAAAATGTTTTTCATGTTCGTAAATTATCATTTCTAACTAGTCCTAATGAATTTTAGAAGTATACATAGAGAATTAGAATATAACTATTAGAAGAGTAAATAGAGAAAGATTTTTTCAGCATGAAACAAACCCATAATTAATTATAATGGTATAATGATGGAATCTGGTAACAGTCGAATTCATAAGTAAATTTTTTTTTCTAGCCAAAGATATACCATTTTATTTTTGTAATTTTCGAAGGCTGTAGGGATAAGAAAATGATTTGAATAAGGAAAAAAGAAGAATAGTTATTTAAACTTGACATTTGTTTAAAATTTTAGACTATATTAAAATTAATAACTTACACTTACATCCCCTATCTTTGACTGGTATCGAGAAAATTCCTCCTCGACTAATCTTAATTAAAATTTATGTAGCAGACCCAACTTGCTTTATAAATTGAATGGGGGACCTCCGGGAAGCATCTTCAACTTAGACAGTCTCAGCTACTTTGGCACAAGCTGCTTGTCTCGTTTCTTTCTTTTATCTTTCATGCTGACCACGATTGCTGCCGGAGTTAATGTTACAATAATCCATTTTTATTACATAAAAAGGCCGGATGATAAATTCCAGAAGCATTAGGCTGAAGGCATCTAAGGAAAATGAAGTTAAGGAAAGTGGGTTAAAAACTACAATTTGCGATGCGATACTGTGCATATATATACAAGAAATATCTGGAGAGAACCCTACAAAAACTATCCTGTTAACAGTTCGACATTTCCTGCTCACACTTCATTCGGGCGTTAAAATACTTAAGCACACAAACAAAAGTTCCTGTTAAAACAATTCCATTTTCAGAGAAATGCTGCTGAGTACTTTCACGTAGTCCAGGACCATGACCTATGTTTTCATTGTCATTATAAGCTCCTCTTACCTTAACATATCATCCTATTTTTTACATGATTAAAGGGGAAAACATAGTAAGCTATTCAACTTAAATGTATCAAAAACACTTATATCTGCTAAATGTGTTCTGAGGGGGAAAGAAATATATTTTTTTCCGTGAAAAAGTTTTTAAAAGTAAGTTCTAATTGTTCCAATGTTTCAATTCTATTTACTTTTCGAAGTAATTTATGTATGCTAATGCTTTGATTAACAATTTTTAACATTTATTTCTAACTGAACATTTACTTGTAAAGATGCATTTGGAAATTTCTCTTGAACGTAAAGTCGTCCTAAATGTTCTTTGCGAATGGTACAATGTGATTTTAAAGTGTTTAACTACGTTCTATGGAACACTCTATAATAATAATAACATAACTGTAGGTACAATAATATTTCTTCTTAGGCCGTGCAATAGCGTTTTTCATAGATGATACTCTGTTTATTATCATATATATGCCCGAAGGGAATATTATACAGTTGTTTAACGATGATTCAGAATATATAACAATATACATGAGATTTAAAAACATATTTATGAAAGTTTAAAAATAAATATAATCATATGAATCATCATATAATTTGCCCAATATAGAGGAGGACACAAGAGAAAATAGACTAAAATTTTATCAGCCGTTCCAACTTTTCATTGCGACTAAAATTAAAAGTAAACCAAACATTTTCCTAATTCATAGAAAAATCGAATCTTTATCATCGCCTTTCGAATCTTTAAGAAAATTGCTTCATATTTTTGATCATTGCATATGATATAACCCTGTCACTTACTTTTTCGTTAACATTTTTTACTTTACACTCACGCCTCTTTGGGATATTGACCAAAACGAGATGGCCCGTGCGACCCTTTCTTATGTGATTAAAATACGATAATATTTATAGCGAGGTTGGTGGTTCGTAGCAGGATGAAAGAAGAACCGGTTCAATTTGTAGCAATTGTTTATTTGTCAAATAACATCGGTGCGTAAGGATATTACAAAACAGATTACAAAACGCCTTTGGCCACAATATTGGAGGTGAAGCATAAGACAAAACAGGAGAACATGAGATACTGACCCGTCAAAACACCTTTTTAGACAATATTAAAAGTTAAATATGACACAAATTCGTGGAAAATGTTATATTTACATTACAAAACCTCTTTGTGCACACCATTTGACCGTGCCGTTTCCACGCATCCAGGGAAAGAACTTTAGGGCCAAAAGTCAATTTTCCACTTCTATTTTTAAACAAAAAATGCAAAGAGTCATTCTAAATTAACAATTCGTCAGAAACGGAGAATGTAATCTTTAAAATAGTACCTCATTTATCGATTTTGGTTAAGCATGAAGGAAGAGAAAGGGATCGTCACAAAAATCCCCTACTAGAAATAATGTATCTGGTTTTTCTATGCAAAATTAATAATGTACACCTACGCGGATGTTGACAATAAAGAAACTCGTTAATTAAATCACAGAAGGTTAATAAGAACAAACGATTTTTGTATTTAAAAGTTCAGGGTGATTGATAATGGTAAAATAAAAAAAAGGTAGGTCGCGCCCTCTAGGGGAAGAAAAATTGTTTATAATGTTTATATTTCGATTATTAAACAAACAATAAGATGTGTAATTCTAAATTAACAATTCGCAAAAAGCGGAGATCTTGATCTTTAATATGGTATCCCATTTATCGATTTTGGTTAAGTATGAAGGGAGAATAAGGGATAAAACAAAAAACACCTATTAGAAATAATATATATAGATTGCATTTTATATCAAATAAAAGTTAGCATTTTATATCGAATTTTCATTAAACTTTTATGGTATTTCTAAATGCATTTCATGAATTATTTTCTCATTAAAATTTTTGAAGTTGTGTAAAAAAAAAAATAATTTCGATCTTACAATCATTTTATAATTAATGTAGACACATTTCGTAGCTATGGATACCTCTGAAAAATGTCGATTTTGTGATTAGTTATTTAATATCAATCTATATGAATTTCGAATTATTTTGGCCAGGCGGAGAAAATAATCAGCTTAAATGAGTATAAGACGGCCTAGCCAAATTCCTCTATTATTATAAAATTATGCTCTATTCTTAGACATCTCTTGGGAAATTTATGCAGTCACAAGCAAATTTGCAACACCAAGTTGCTGAGTAAATAGGTAAAGGTCCCTTTTATGAGCTTCAGTAATGTTAGCCTGTCGACTTGTAACAACGCGATATAATTTACTTATGCATTTGACTTACTAACTAAACTTAATTTACTTATGCAGTGAGTGTGTGTGTGTGTACGCAAATGTGCACATCTGGTACATTTCTTATAATACGAGTTTTAACTTTTACTTTCTTTTCCATTCATGAGGACCAAAAATTTTGACTTTCACTCAAAGAGATACTATTTTTTAAGGGAAATAAATATTGTACACTTAAATTCTTACTGTAAGAGGGGATATATACAAGCATTTGTGACTGACAAATGAATGCTATTTATCTTTTTAAACTAAAAAATTAAATTCGAATAATTTTTTCACAATTTCCTTATTTTTAAACTGATGATTTATAACTGCCAGTGTGTTTATCTATATATTTAAGTTGCTAAGCCGACTTTTTGGGCAGTCCGTGAGAGAAAACTACTGCATCAATTTATTTCACTTTGGTCTTAAACGAAATATTTTAATCTGTAGATTTGTCAAATTTGGTTTTTGTAACTGCAATCTCTATTAATGAGCAATAATTTACAATTAAAAATTTATTTCTGCGCATGTTCAGTGGCATGTTTAAATCTGGCTTTAGAAACTCACTGTTTCTGCGTATGCTCAGTCACAAGTTTTAATAATAAACACGTTTATTCCGAGGAATCTCTCTAGATCTCTCTGCCATTTTTATTTTTATGATAATTATGTTTGTGAAATATAATATTAAACTTGACGGAAATTGTTTGTTTCGCACTGTTTAATTAGCAGTAATTGACAATCAAAAAAACTGCTTTCTGCTCATGCTCAGTGGCATTTTTAAATCTGGCTTTAGATACTCACTAATCACGAGGCCGCTTAATAACATTATTTTGTTTTTGATCATTATTATCATTTTCAACATTTGCCCATGATGTGGTAAGTATAATTTGTGTATTAGTGCATTTATTTACTATCTAGCCGTCATGTTTTGACGGGTACCAACTAGTATAATATAATTATGTATTTGAACAATGAAATTAAAGATGAAATTTCAGAAGTAATCAGTAGAATAAAGATTTATTATATGTCTTTATTCAACTGATTACAAGCATAATTATATATATATATATATATATATATATATATATATATATATATATATATATATATATATATATATATATATATATATATATATATATATATATATATAATAATTAATTCAGTCAATTTAATTCCTTCATGACTCGGGTTATATACATATTTTCATCCCCCGTAATTAGGCAGTAAACATTGTAATGTTCTTTCAAATGAATATATGAATGTTTTGACGCATATTTCCTTTATAAGCTTTTGAGGAAGACAGAGAGGTTGCTTATCAAAATCGTGAGGTGTAACTGATTCCGAGTATTGAATTATAGATAACATGAATGGATTGGTACATTGAGTTAAATCCTTTCAGAGTAAACCTTTATTTCGGCGAAATCAAACTTTACGAACTGTTCACTGCATTCTGTCGAGTAATAATCTCTGAAAATATGCCAAACCACATTAATCGGCATGTGCATAATCAAACATTCATAATCTATTGCAACGTTATCTAATATTTATTCGTTTTCCTCGGTCCCCAACACACGCTTATCGCTTCAATTGAAATATTTCTCTCGCCTTTAATTTCCTCTCTTCGACAAACAACTAACATATTTAGATACAATTGCAACCTTATTCATAATAATTCTTAAACGATTTTGCTGAGAGATAAGTTTATTAAAATCCCGAAGCAATCAGCTTAGCAGCTATTTCCCAGCCACGAGTTATCTAGCTTCGTTCCATCTCATTTAACCGGCGAAAAATTTACCTGCGCATGCGCCGAGAGAACACAAAAGCACTGCCAGAAAGCTCCCTTACTGGAGCACTTCATTCTACAATCCGTTGTTTTGGTGTTCAGCAGCTGATCTCGCCACTACGTCTGTTTCAACATGGAGAGATGAAAATTTCGTGAGTACGTCAGCTACGCTCTACATAATTTTTACGTGACTTTCATATTTTTGTATGTTTAGAATTAAACAGTGACATTTCTGTTATAGAGAATGAATATTTTTAAACTATATTCCCTTCCGTATTCCTTTTTTTTAAGTGGAATGACCTGTTATAGTGATGTCTCAAGAGTCATTCTATTTATATCTATACTATTATTAAATATTTTTACTTCGAAATGTAGTAATCAATAATATTTTCTCAATGAATATTTTTCCCATGTTTGTTATCATTTATCTCAAAATATTTCATTTTCGAATGTTCTACATTTTAGATATTTGCTGCGTTTGAAAAAGTTGTCAAGCAATCCTTATTTTAAAAAAATTGTTTAGGTTCTATACTCCTCATAAATTTTTAATAATTTAGTTTTTGATCGAAATATTATTTCTACTTAAAATTTATAACCAAAAATACTTGCGTATAATGACAATTTTTAACATTCATATGTTGCCTAAACCATATCTTTTAAAGTATCGTTTATCCAGAAAGTCATATTGAAAGATATTTCTGTAACCTCAAAGTAAAATTAAAGCATTTACTAATCAGAGGAAATCTAAAACTTCTGTACCTTTGTAATGACTGAAGGTTCAGAACATAGTAGCTATAAGTTTCTTACCTTTGTTTCGATTTAGATAATAATGGACTTACTATGCATCTTTCAGAACATCTTTTAACATTGAAACTTAGTCATTTTCCTTAGTCATATTTTTAAATAATAACAATACTCATTTTCCTTGGTCACTTTTTTAACTAATAACAATATTTTTAACATTCATCTGTTGCCTAAACAATATCTTTTAAAGTATCATTTATCCAGAAAGTCATATTGAAAGATATTTCGGTGACCTCAAAGTAAAGTTAAAGCATTTACTAATCAGAGGAAATCTAAAACTTCTGTACCTTCGTACTGACATAAGGTTCAGAACATTGTAACTATAAGTTTCTTACCTTTGTTTCGATTTAGATAATAATGGACTTACTATGCATCTTTCAAAACATTTTTTTACATTGAAACTTAGTCATTTTCCTTAGTCATATTTTTAAATAATAACAATACTCATTTTCCTTGGTCACTTTTTTAACTAATAACAATATTTTTAACATTCATCTGTTGCCTAAACCATATCTTTTAAAGTATCATTTATCCAGAAAGTCATATTGAAAGATATTTAGGTGACCTCAAAGTAAAGTTAAAGCATTTACTAATCAGAGGAAATCTAAAACTTCTGTACCTTCGTACTGACATAAGGTTCAGAATATTGTAACTATAAGTTTCTAACCTTTGTTTCGATTTAGATAATAATGGACTTACTATGCATCTTTCAAAACATTTTTTTACATTGAAACTTAGTCATTTTCCTTAGTCATATTTTAAAATAATAACAATACTCTCTTTTCTTAGTTATTTTTTAACTAATAATAATATTTTTAACTTCTTCTTTCTAATGCGAAGGCACTTATCGTGAGACATTGGCCTTCTGCTATTCACCGCTGACTTTCTGGCTACTTTATTATAGGAGCACCAGTTAGGTGAGCCAGTATTGCTCCCAATGAGAGGGACAACACGATAACGGCCAAGCCTTATTCGGGATTTAAACCCAAGCCCTGCTGCTTCGAAGCTGCCCACGCTAACCACTATACAATGTGGGTGGTCAATATTTTTAAATAACTCATATAACATTTATCATTTACTTTGATGACAATTAAATTTATCATCAAAACTTTTATTAAAGGTTTTGCTATTTAATAATTGATTGTTTTTGCGACTGTTTCTTCTTTATCCACTATTTTAAACTAACAATAGATGTTTCAAAAACTGTATTTTTCATATTGTGAAGTATATAAATATTATTTTTTATTCTGATTTAATCTTTACATAATATTTTTTAAAGTTCGCTGTACCTATCTGACAGAGAAAGTATGGAAATTTTTTTTCTTTTTAATGTAAAATGAAATCGTTTAATCTAACAGTTAAAATGGCGTATAAAGTACAAATGTTCCTCTATCATTTAAACTTTCAATGCAACTTAAAAGTTCAAAACGGTATAAAATAGCGTCAAAATTTTTTACCATCTGAGTCAAATTTTGCTTCAAAAAGAGTATAAATCCCTTTGATGATTACCAAATAATCTATAATTTCCCGTTATCTGTGATTTTCAATCGAATTTAATATGGATTTTTCAAAATTTGAGGAATATTAAGAAATATTCATTTAATTAAAATAAAGGAATAATTAATGATATAAATTCTTTCTTTATTTTAATTAAATGAAAAAGTTAATGCAAATTTAAAAAACTAATTTGAGGCTAATTAAGAAATAATCATTATAAGAAATTCTGGAAAATTAAGAAATGACTCTATTTGTGAATGACAAAATCCTTTTGTGTTCCATTTTTATTATCACTTCTTTAATGAGATTTTTCGATAATTAATTTAAACTTTTTTTGTGTGTGTGCTGTCCAAACCAGCTGTCTTTCACTATATTAAGACAATATTATTTTACGCTAAACTGAAACTCAAATTATAACAGTGTAACATTTGAAGAAATTCAAAGTATAATTGTTAGAGATGAAACAAAATAAATGAAATGAAATAAATGCTAGTAAAAAAAAAATGTAATAAAATAAAAATAATAATAAATAAATATTTATAATATTTATAATAATAAATAATAATAATAATAATCATAATAATAATAAATATTTATTTTTATTATATTTAATATAATATATAATAAGATATAGTATTAAATGCTAGTAATAAATGCTAGTAATTAAAATAAAATGTTTAATTGCTTCTAGTAACATTTTTAATTGTTTTTTTACAAACAAAAACTCTAACTGTTCAAATTTCAGCACTAAAACAACCTAAAAAATTTATTTTTTTTAAATATTTATTAAGATATATTTAGATACATATTTTTTTTAATTGCAAAACTAACATACGTTTCTCTAGAAAATTAATATATTAAGCTGTTTATATTATTTATTTTTGACGTAGAAACCTAAAATTATCTTTATATTTCCTGTATATCCAAATTCCTTGACTAAGATTTCAATACGTTAAAAATATTTTATGTAAACAAGTATGCTTATACAATATTGCGAGACTTAACATCAAGTTATTTATAATTCTCTTAAAAGCTTACTTCAGATTGTTGCGAACGAATTCCTTCATCAAATTTCATGGTATGTATACAATGCAATTATTATCAGCTAGAAATTTCTATTTGTATTTTCTTATGCGTATTTCTGTTTTTTTTTATACCATATGCAGTGAAACCATGGTTTAAATGTTACAGTTTAATTATAATATTATTTTATTTATAACATTTTATTTATAACATGGATAAATTGCAAGATAGAGATGTGTCGCTTTTCGTGCACGATGGGTCACTTCATATATATTTCGCAATGACATAACCTCAAAATTGCCATTTATTGACTTGTGTCACTTTTCTTGCCCGGGTGCGATATGTACAATATACATATACTTACTACAATACAATATACATACAACATATAGAAATATAGACAATGCATACTTACACTTTCTATTATATCTTACTCAACATTAAATATATTTATATAAATGAATATATATATATATATATATATATATATATATATATATATATATATATATATATAAGAAGTACCCAAGTCTGTACAAGTTTAGTAAACACGTTTAAAGAATCGGACATATATATGCACTGAAGTGCCACTGAATTAGGGATAGCAAAGACTATGCAAATTGTATAGCGCTACACATCATGTATGCGCAAGTGAGGGTGCTGTGGTAACTGCATATATAGCGCGTACTGTGGTTGTTCTGAATTAGTTGTTGGAATTGCCAGTATGGGTAAACTGCCTGATTTAGACGACTTTGATCGCGGACAAATCGTAGGTGCGCGACGCATGGGCCATTCAATTTCCGAAATCGACAGACCGCTAGGATTTTCAAGGTCGACAGTGTCAAGAGTATACCAAGAATACATGGATGGTGGAAAGCTAAAAAACTAGCGATCGGGCAAACTGCAAAGGATAATTAGCCTTGACAGTGCGTGGTGAGAGACGGCTCAGGCGTATTGTACGTAGCCAGCGAAGCCAAACATTAGCTCAAATTACCACCCAGTTTAATGACGGTGCCAGTCGTACAGTCAGTAAACGGACTGTGCAACGCTCGCTTCACCGTATGGGTTTCGGGAGCCGTCGACCTACGAGAGTACCATTGCTCTATACTCGCCATCGGGCCTGCACGTCTTGCCTGGGCAAGAGAGCACAGAGACTGGAGTGTAGAAGACTGGAAACGAGTAGCATGGAGTGATGAGTCTCGATTCCGACTACTTAACGCCGACGGGAGGCTGAGAATATGGCTTCAGGCTCATGAAGCCATGGATCCTGCATGCCTGGCTGGAACTGTACAAGGGCATGGTGGCTCAGTCATGGTCTGGGGTGTTTTTTCGTGGCACAGTTTGGGATCTTTGGTGCGTGTACCAACCTCCCTCAATGCAATTCGGTACGTAGAGTTGCTGGATGATCACCTCCATCCGTTTATGCTGTTCTGTTATCCGCAAGGTAATGGAGTTTTCCAGCGAGACAACTGTACCTCTCACAAGTCCCGGTTGGCTACTGGCTGGTTGGATGAGCATTCCTCTGACTTCTCTGTCATGAATTGGCCACCTAGAAGCCCAGACTTAAATCCTATTGACCATCTTTGGGATGTTTTGGAACAAGGCGTGAAAGGCAATCACACAGCACCAAAGGACCTTACTGAATTATGGACAGCTTTAGCCAATATTTGGCAAGCCATTCCCGTGGAACGTTTCCAGAAACTTGTTGAATCTATGCCTCTTCGTGTGGCAGCCGTTATCAAGGCCAGAGGAGGCCCAACTCGTTACTAGGTAGGTATCCTTAATTCAGTGGTACTTCAGTGTATATAAATATATATATATATATATTCATTATATGTTTATTTATTAATTCACTTATTAAGTAAGAGGGAGGAAAGAAGGGAGGACAAGTGTCTACTAATTAACCCCTCTCACAAATCATAAAAATTAAGTATAAAGTTTACGTACCTCAACATGGATATATTTTAATTGATATTTTTCAGTAATTATACATGAGTGATAGTATAAAAGTAAAAATTATACCGGAGGGGTAATAATTTATTTATTTTACTTATCAAAACATCTTCAACCTCGGCAATGCATTATACTCCCTTAAAAGAAAGAGAAATTTTTGAAATAGCATGTATTCACAATTTTTTTCACTAATAGGCCCCTTCATTTATCGTTGCAAATATTTGAAATAAAAATATTAATTTTATACTCATTTATTTAACCGTTAAAGGGATGATAACGGATTCACGCGCAAAAATCAGTTGGGATCCGTATTAAAAACTAGTCTATTAATTACAGCTTTATTATTTACAGAATACCATTTAAGAAAAAAATAACAATAATAATCCTTTTTTAGTAATTTTGTTAAATTTTAGAAGGCGTTAAGCATGTCTTTAAACATTTTATTCTTCATTTAAAACTACTGAAATTGTAATACTAGACGTAGTCCCAATATGCTAAACATAGCCTTATACCCAATATATGCAAAAATACTCATATATTTCTCAATGTAAATATTTTATGCTATGCAATGTCATACATATGAATGTAGATAGGAAAAAAGATAAAATCAATTCTAAAAACAAGAAAAAAATTTCCGTTCTTATATACAAATCATATACGGTTTTCGATGTCAGTTAATTACGAACATAATTAATGTAAACTCAGAAAACGTTATTTCGTTTCTATGTCTTAATTCTACTGTAAATTCCAAAAATATTTCTGCCTTTTATATTTTCAAAATGTACTTCTTGTACCAATTGTATGGTCTTCGAATCAATTCTCATGGGATTCTTTTAAAAATGCAAAATCTGAAGTCGAAAAATAATTCCATATCAGGTGTGACTATTTGGAATTAAATAAAGAAAAGCTAAAATAAATGGGAAATATTTCATAAAAATGCAAATATTTGTAATTAAATATAAAATTAGAAAAAAAATGTATAATATTGGAATAATTCTTTTGGAAACAGAACCTTATGAATAATAAAATTACTAATAAATAATATTTTTGACTTCAATTTCGATTTCAGACACAGAATATTCTAATTCATTTCATAAAAGTCCCTTGAAAATTTTGCTCATATCATTTTAGTAAAGGTATTGTTGTAATAATCTCATGTTATTTTTCATTTTCATCTATGATTTGAGAAGTTTCTCTTCCCAGAATATTTTTTTTATGTTTTAACTATTATAATTCAGTTTTCTCTATTTCGGATATCAAAGACGGTTAAAGTCAAAATATAAATGACTACCTTTATGATTTATTTGTTTTATTTTTAAATAAAAGGTATTATTCAATTTTCACATTTTCATGATCTGAAAGGCAGAAAATATCGTTACAGAGACTTTCTCTGCATATATTGTGATGGTAAACATTTCCTAAAATATAAGATCCAATTCTTCGCGACTGCGAAATGTTTCTCCTCGTAAAATTTAATAACATACGGAAGTATGTAATCTAATTTTACTGACATAATGCATAGTTTTAATTCTGTAACATTTTCAGACATGTAAATGGGTCAAAACCCGAGAAAAGAGCAATTACCTTATATTTTCATACACTTTATAACAACATATATTAGCAGGTCCTTTTCTATTTTATCAGTAAATGATAATGATATGTTAATATGAGATAGTTATGACCCCCTCTCGTAAAACTTTGTTCAAACGCATAATTTTCTGAAGGAAATTAATATGCTTATCACAGTTGTTTTACATTGGTTGGTTCTAAGCATTAAAATTTACTGGCTAAACTTATTTTTAACACTCTTGTAACTGTAATTTCATTTTTTACCAATCGTTGCTCTACTGACGTTCATCATTGATAAGCTGCAGCAACATATAATGGACAGTTTTATTGAAAGCCCTATATTCCCTCAGCTTATTGAAAGGATTTCGGGAACTAATATCCTGTGGTTTAACCCAGTTGGTTACGTAGAATTAGTATCTATGTAGCAAGGGATTAAAACGTAGTTTAAACATTTTAAGCATGTTGTTATCTCGTAAATACCTTCATACTCGGAATCGACGTGAGCTTCCATGTCGATTACGAGTATATCGTTAAAGTTTTTCATATTCCCAGCATGCATATTTCTAGTTTTGAAAGAGGTACACTACTGAAACACTTCTCACTTACGGACACTTACGGGATAAAACTCTTCGTTGTGTTCTTTAAGTTTCTCTACAAATTCTACTTCACTGTACTCTTTCTGTACGTTGTAAATAATCAAATTGGGGTCTTTTTTCCTAGGATTCTCGACCTTATAATCAGCCCCTAAAGCTTCTAACTTTCCTATTTCATCTACTACTTTATCTATATCTTCCTCCTTTTCCACTCCTATCAATACTCCTCCTCGGTTTATCTTCCTAAATACTGTAATACCTATATTTAGTTTGCTTGGTTCTATATGGTCCTGTATTATTTCTTTGGTTTCTCCTGCTGTTTGTTCATTTTTGGGATAAACTGCTATAACGTGGCGCTCCCTCTCCCTCTTACTTTTAGATCTAGATCTAGATCTATGTTTCACTTTCTGTGTTGTAACTTCGGCATAGGTTCTACTCTTCCAGCTTTCCATTTCTCTTTGTCTCTCATGCAACATCCCCCTAACATACTGGGTATGTCCCTGTTATTTACGAAATAATGCTATTATAGTTCCTATGTCTTCTATTATTTTATCCTTTAGCTGACGCTCTACAGATTTACAACTACATATATTTTTTATTATTTTTTCTTGACATTCACGTACAGTTTGATTTGCACTACTATAAGCAGATTCCCAATCTTTGTTCTCTCCATCTACTTCTCTTTCTAGATCTTGATCTTTGCCAGTGTCTTTACTTTACCAGGTTTTTCGAAATCAGCCTTTTTAGTTTCTGGCATAATGAGGGCTTAGGAGATAAAGTAATTTGACCATAAAAGAGGTATATCGATAAAATATTTCAAATGTAACTGATCGAATTATTTTTAATAAGTAAATTTGAGTGTTAATTTAAAAATCGGAATAAACCTGTTTGCTGTACAAATAGATAAGGAAAGTCTGGAAAGAACGATGGATACGTGTTACAAATACTGCATCGAAAGACACTGATCATCAATTTTGATGATAATACAGTATTAATTAGAACGCTCTCCTAAGTGCTGTCCGTTGGGAAATGTTGAGAACCAACGAATCAATTCCTGTAAACTCTATATTAATCTTTATTAGATATTTTACCTCTGATTCTACTTTGAAAAGCATCTCTTGCCCTTGTAATCCCCCTATATACTATACGTGAAAACTCGGCATATAATAATAGACACTAACCAGCCACTTGTCAATGGCTAATTTTAGAGCCTTGAGAAGTGGGATAAACGAAGAGGCAGGCAGTCACCCTCTCTGTAACTATTTTGTGCATGAAAAATATTCCATTGATATTTTGAAATTTATATAACATCCTAACAGGTCTCTCTTTCGATATAGTGAACCAAGAAAATAGTGCCTGCGTCCCTATCTAAAAAATCCGAAAATGTTCAAAATGCATTGACGCTGCTGCATTTCCGTAAGAGAATTTTAACGAGTGCTTAAAAGAAGGATATTGATATCTGCAGGGTATTCATTAGGTGGTATTTTACTGCATAAAGTTAGACTGGGTAATGCCGTGTTTTTGCGAAGATTGTATTATTGAATTCCTCCTATTACGGACTCAATAATTTTGTTTTCCAAAATCGAAATTCAAAACCTGAATATTGATATACTGGCAATATCAATAAAAGAGGGAGAAAAATGGGGAATATGTAACTATAACAATGTGGGCGGAGGGATATTTGTCTAGCTATGGAAAGGGCTAGAAAACGAGGGAATGTATAAATACGCATGGGGAAAAAGGGGTTTAATATGTCTGTGTGAGACCAGAGAGTAAATACCGAAGGATGAATTCTCTTATGTCTGATAGAAAAGAATCTATGTGGGAATTCTACATATATCAACTTCGCGATTGTGAAAAGAAAGTTAGCGATTCTATGCGCAAGATAGAGTGCGTTTGTGTCATAATAGGATTTAAGCGGTGTCCGCAAAAGTAACAAAATGATTGCGGGAAAATTATTATACTTGCATCTAATAAAAAGTAGTGCAGTATCATAACAAAACAGCATAACTGAATCAAAAAAAATAAGAAAAAAGAATATGTCTGCATTTTCCGAAGCAAGATATGCTTGCTTCGGATGAAAAGATGTATGTCCCCAATAAAAAAATATCTACACACGCAAAATATTATATCTTTAAGGCAAAAAAGAGTATCAATTTGCTCAACAAAGATCACATCTGCTATCCAAAGAGTAAGACACCAAAAAATGTACAACTGCAGCTGTTAAAGAGTATATTGATATTCAACAAAGAGTATGCACGCATGATAAGAGGATATCTATGTCAGAAACAGAGCAAGTCAGCAACAGAAAAAATTTTGTTTGCACGCCTCCGGGACAAATAAGAGACACGATGTATCACTTCCATGACAATGTGTCAGCAAAGGAGATAAGATATGGTAAGTGCGAATGAGAGCGAATTGTATGTTTGCAATAAACTACAATATTAAAATAGATTATGATATAATGATGGTATCTCGTAAAGAGAGAATGTCGTTCCTCAATTATTTTTAAAATTTTTTTTACCAATGCGGAGGCACTTGTCGTGCAGACATTCGCCTATAGTACACCGCAGTTTTGCTGACCATTATATGTTTATATGACCCGTAATTATGGGGGCATCATATAGGCGGACCAGCATTAACCCCTATGAAGGGACCACAAAAAAGGAGCCACTTTAATGGCGCGACGTCGGGATTCGATCCGAGAACCCTCAGCACCGAAAGTCAGCGCGCTGTACCACAAGGCCGCCACAGGCCCTCCTAAATTATTAAAGAGTGTAATTTGTGTGTTTCAGGGTGAAAATAGTGCTTACATAGTGACGAAGGCTGCAAATTTTTAAAGCCTAATTATAATTCAATCTACAGAATTACTTTTCACTTTTTCTCAGCAAAAAAAATTCAGTCATAAATCATTTACCGTGTTCTAAATTCCAACACATTACGTATATCAGATACCTAACGTTAAAATATAATATTTCGCGTAGAATAGAAATCAAACAGAAAAGATTATAAATTATTTAGACAAGAAAACTTAATTTTCAGTTTAATGTTATTCATTTTAATCACATTGCAAAGGGATACTTAATAAGCAATTTATTGGCACTTAATGTCATTTCAAAATGGACTACATATTGCCCAGTAAATATTTAGCAGCAAAGCGTAATGTATTCAGGGCTTTTGTGCCTTTATATTCAAATGCCTCTCAACCCAATCCAAAATTAAGGAATTCGCTTTAAACTACAGAGCGTTGTTCCATTTGAGCGTTCCTAGGGGGATACACTAATTTTCGACCTTAAAATAGCCATATGGATCACTGGGTTTAATTGGCTTTGATCATCAGTGATTAACCATCCGGGAAATTTCTAATAAGGATAAAGTATTATATTCCGACATTGTTGTATTCACATGGTAATATCTTCTAATTTTATGCAGATTATGATATGACGCATATTATAATAAGATGAAGCGTGATAGTAGAAGAATTAAAATGCTTAAAAGGTTTTAAATTCATGAAACCATAGGGAAATTATTTTACTAAAAGAAAAGTTTAAAAGTTTCTCTATTAGAATCTGAGAATTATAAATAGCATTTTTTAAAGCTTCCTATAATACAAATTTAAAATATTTCACTTACTAGAGATATAAAGAGAAATATAATCATACAATTATATTATAACCGAACTACTGCACCCAGTTATAAGGGTGAAAAGTACATCTGCGTAAGCTTCTGCAATACGTTTGATTGTTAATCAGATATTCCACCAAAATCCCATCCCCACTAGATTTTGAATTCATCTGTCACTTCCAACTGCAATAATCTTATATTTGTAGTTAGTCACAATAATTAAAGATTTACCAACTATTTCGAGACGAAAGTTCTGACACAATTACAACAAGGCCGAAGGAAAAAGACCGTGCACTTTTGTACATACTGACTGCTTCGACACAGTAATAATGAACATTTTCAGTCAAGCGACCATAAAGTGAAAGACTCCTTTAGAGTTATCTCTTGCGTACCAAGAAGTTATGGAGTCCTCATTATAACTATGGTGTTCCTCATTATAATATTTTTAGCATTAATTACCCCTCCTACGTGAGCTCATTTAGAGAAGTTTTCTAATCTAAGAGTATTTTAAGCGTATAAGAAGTTTCCTCAGTTTAGCAATATTAGGGCTTTTTAAATCACTTTCTCACCCGAGACTGGGAATTCTTTGATTTTATAATACAGAGGTAATTTCGAAATAATACTACACATACCTTGAAACACTTGCTGCAATCTTGAAACACCAGTTACAGAATGTTTCATAAATGAAGATTTAAGTCTCAAACATTGATAAGAACATTTATCCTATGCTCTGATTACTCAATTTCATGTTCAGCTTTATAATTAGTAATGGGACACATAAAGGTGATAAAGAATACTTTAATTTAAAAGAATTGTATTAATTTTTAAAGAACATTAAATTGGCCTTGAAAAACATGCTAGAAACCTGAACAATTAGCCCAGAATTTTCCACAAATTATGAGTTGAAAGTCGAGATTTTTTTATTGAAGTTTTATTACTCGGTTTCTAACGTTTATCAAAATTTTTCTTCCCTTTCTATGAATTCCTCATTATTTAATACGTTTATGATTAGTAATGTGTAGCATACAAACAAAAAATACAATTCAGATTCTTTATTACTTTTTAAGTTATAACTTAATAGCTTGAAATATAATCTAGAAGTCCAACCTGTGGTGCCCTTGTGGTACAGCGCGCTAGCTTTCGGTGCTGAGTAAACTCGGATCGAATCCCGGGGTTGCGCCACTAAAATACCTCCGTTTGTGCCGTCCCTTTATAGGAGGTAATGGTGGCCCGCCTATATGGTACCCCCATAATAAAATTGCCAGTAAAACTTCTGTGAAGTAAAGGCGAATATCCATACCACAAGTGCCTCCGCATTCGAAAAAAAATAATAATAATCTAGAATTATTTAATTTTATGAATTGTGAAAATTTTAAAAAGAACAGTGCATTGACCTTGTACATTGGTAATCAAGCTTGAATTAGGAGGTACAGAACGCTCTAAATTTGTTGAATTAAAAGTTTAGAACACTAATTTATGAATTTTATAGCTAGGTTTGCAACACCTATCGAAATATTGGTGTATCAAATCACATTTTCTTTGTTTCCTACTAATCTTTATAATTATTAGTGGGTCACATAAAATTTTTAAAAAACTGAACCTGCATCCAAGATTGTTCTACTTAAAAACTTCTATAACATATTGAATAACTGTTACTCTAATTCTGTAACGATCTAAAATCGATAAGAGTTAAGACATCATCCATAAAATTATCAAAAAAAAAACCAACAATACTATTGAATCCCTACTAAATTGCCCATTACATTTAAATACAGAGAAAAAATGATTAATTACAATTAATAGAAATTTTAAAAAATGTCTGAAAACATGTTTACTGGCGGATATCCAATATTTAGTATGTATTTCTTCGAAACAAACATTTTTTGTGCTACCCCGAAAAAAAATTTAGCATTTGGAGTTTCAAAATTTTCCGTATTAACTTTAGACATTTGTTATATCTAAATATTCACGATTTTTTTTATAAAATAATAGCTGCCTGCAGTGCTAATATCTTTATAAAATCGAAAAGTATGACAGGAAAATTTATGGCATAAATCAAAAGATTTCCACTGCTTTGTTGTTCAAAGAAAAACAATCTGCATAATTTGTAAAGATGGCTGAAATAATTCAACTTGTCTGCGCCTGAAAACAAAAGTATGAAGGTGCGATTCTCACTATCAGAGCACGTACTGCTTATATTTATGACCTGAATTGCTATGGCTATAATTTCGAAGTAAATTATATTTTATCGAGAGAGTAAAGAAAAGTTTAGCTGCAGTAAAACTAAACAAAAGCATATTTTGGCAAAATTTCAACACTTTTATTCATTTGCTACACTTGCCCTCCAAGAAGGGCGAATTCTACATTCTTAAACGCACTCAGACATTATATAAATATACACACACATAAATACACTTTATATATATATATACATATATATATATACATATACATATATATATATACATATAAATATATATATATATATACATATATATATGCATATACATACATATATATATATGTATATATATACATATATACATATATATATATACATATATATATATATATACATATATATATACATATATATATATATATATATATATATATATATATATATATATATATATATATATACATATATATACATATACATACATATACATATATATACATATACATATATATACACATATGCATACATATACATATACATATATATACATACATATACATATACATATATATACATACATACATATATATATATACATACATACATATATATATATACATACATACATATATATATATATATACATACATACATATATATATATATATACATACATACATACATATATATATATATATATATATATATATATGTATATATATATATATATAAAAAATATATATATATATATCTGTGTGTGTGTGTGTGTGTGTGGCTTGGTACAAGAAGTGCCTAAGTCAGTTTTTTTTCTTAGGATGACCTTGTTTGCTTTTGTCTCTTTAAAAAAATATTATTTTCAATGTAAAAAATACAATGTCTGTACAATGGTTTAGAAAACCCTTTTAAACCAACGGACAAACTTGGGTACTTCTTACATTGAAAATAAAATTTTTTGAAAGAGACATAAGCAAACAAAGTAATCCTGGAAAAAAACTGACTTAGACACTTCTTGTACCAAGCGACACACACACACATATATATATATATATATATATATATATATATATGTGTGTGTGTGTGTGTGTGTGTGTGTGTGTATGTATGTGTACATGTACTGTAACTTTGGGATTGTTTATTTGTGACATACTGGCATGTGTGTATGTATGCATTTCATGTTTTTAAGCGATCTAGAATTCTGACCACCAATCTTTAAATTTCAACTGTGTAATGAACTTTTTCGAATTCAGGAGATTATTTTGTAGACATCTAATTATAACGTATGCAACAGCCGGTCTTAGGCACCGAAGTCATCGGACAATCTCTAGTATTAGCAGTTTAGCATGCGATTATAAAAAGGAAATGAACTACTTCCCCAAGACACTCTTTTTTACCTAAATACGCATGTCCTTATCTTGTCTGCATCGTTCCAACTCCGAGACTCCACTTTGTTTTTATTATTAACTCGTTGATTAGTTTGCGCCTTCGCTGACTTTATTGGGACGTATTGCGAAATAGGGAACATTGAACTTGGAAACCTTGCTTAATAAAACTCACTTCATACTTACAATTTCAGCATATGTAGAAATGAAAATCAAGCATTAAATTTTGAAAATATTTCATATTGATTTGTAGTTTAGAAATACATATTGGGCATCTTTTTGTTTTATTAGGAATATTTTTTCTCCAACTTCGAGATAGACAATTTTTTCTTTCCCTCCCCCCGAGTCGAAAATGTTCAACTTTTAACCTTTAGCTTACGGAGCCCATTATCCTGATTCCCTCATTAGAACGGGAAATTTCATACCCCCTTTGTAAGGACGGCTATTAAGGGGTTATGGCCGTCCTTATATATATATATATATATATATATATATATATTCACTCTTGGGCCCATATTCTTGGGATACATACTATCCCCCCCCCCCGCAAAGAACAGGTTAAGTAAGCAACATATCGCTAAGCTTCAGAAACCCATCAGGTGGGGGGGGGGGACAGCAAAAATTCGTATTTACGTTATCAGAAAGTATTCCTGGGATAAGACATACTTTCATTACATAAAGGCAAGAGGAGGATATTTAATTGAGGGAGTGCAAAATATTAACAGTAGGCAATTACTACACTTTGTATCGATGGGGAAGGGTGGGGAACTCCGCTTTAAAGAAATCGTTGTTTTATTAAATATCCTAGATGAAAACTGTGAGAAATTTTGCATTTATAGGTTAAAAAGATTATAAATATTTAGGTAGGAGAATTTTATACATAAAAATTTTGTTTTTTAGAAAATCGTAGCTATGAAAATTAAATCCAAATATACATCTTTTACATGCAATTCGTTAGTAAAAATCCCTCTCAAAGTTTTTTCCCTGATGCATTAGATTATTCCCTTTAGTATTAACCTAAGAATTTTATTTATTTGTCGAAGATATTAAATACTTTCCTCTCGATACTTATCACAAGTTACAAATTTCTTGTTGTTTCGGGATCAACAGTTACCAGTAGGTTGCAAAACAACATTGTATTTTCCTTAGTCACTTATTTTTTTGATCGGCCATAATTTCCACGAAAGATCTCGTTCACATAATGAGAAAGGGAAGACCGTAAATTTTGCGCTTTATTCATCCTCCAATTCAGAAAACTAATTCTTGAAGTGTAGATAATGCATTCAGCACACAATCCAAATATAGCACCTCTGTTATATCTTTATCCGAATTAATGCACAACAGCGTCAAAAGATCACGCAAATTAAGGGAACAAAAATAGTTAATCGATCAGCGGTGCTTTCGGTAGGGAACTTGTTTATCTCTGGAATAAAAGACACTTATAGCCTTCCGTGCTATTATGATCTCGGCATACGGCAGAGAATAAGGGGAGAAAAGGCGAGACATTAATTATCCTAATGCACTAAGAGAGGTTGCGTTGGGTCCAAATAAACACCGAAGCTATCTTATTATCTTAATGTGCAATATGGGGATTATTATCTTAAAATTGATCAAAGAAAGTACTAGATTAGGGAAATGATAGTTTATTTTCCACTTATGGTACGTAACATATCAGCGGAAAATATTTCTCTTTGCAATAAATTGCTCTTGTAATTTATATAAAACATAAAATTTACCCTTTGAAAGAAAACATGAGGAATTTATTGTAGTTCAGATAGACCTAGCTTTTAGATTTTGTTTCAAAAGTGATAGAACACAAGCTTCGGTATAATTACCCAGCACTAAATTTTTTAAAAAAAACTATATTTCCGGATTTTTATTGTTAAATGTATATTAAAAATGAAAAAATTTCCTAAATGGCAACCATTTATTTTACTCTACCCTTGTTAACTGTGTAACTGATTGCGGACTCAATTGTATGATAGAAATTGCAATTTATTTAATCTCCGGTGAGAAAATTATCCTAGGTTTGCAAGTATATGTCTCTTTTATACTCATAGTAGAAATGTTTTAGATTTTATTTACAAGAAGGACATATTGATCCATACTTTCAAAACCACACTTAACGCAATACTCCTAATTAATATGTTTATTTAAATTCCATTATATATATATATATATATATATATATATATATATATATATATATATATATATATATATATATATATATATATATATATATATGTGTGTGTATATATATATATATATATTCATTCAGGTGGTTATCAAAATAATGGAAACATCTATCAATATTAGTGGTGTTTATGAATGTGATTCGTATTCCTTAAATAACGAGTCGGACCACCGATATTTTTTATATAACATAGTGTAATGAAGCAGTAATGAATGAGGTAGCAGTAATGAAGCTAAGGGCATCGTGCTTTTGGGGTGAACATCGTAAAATGTCAAATCTTTCGGACCATGAGAAAAGGGCAAATTGTTGGAGCGTGTTTAAATTAGAGTATCTGTTACTGCAACCCCCAGACTAATGGGTGGTTTTTGAGCTATAGTATCGAAAGTCATGATAATATACAGAGAGCACGGAAAAAACATCATTTGCCAATCAGAATAGTGGACGAAAGGGAGAGCTGGGGGAAATAGGCGGACGCGGTATTGAAGCGGATTGTGATACGAAGAAAGAAAACAACTGCAACCAAAATGACCGAAGAGCTCATCTGAATGTTCTGGTTTTAACCATCAGAGGTAGAAAGGAGCTTCAGAAACAAAGCATTTACGGAAGAGTAGTTATTCCCAAACCACTCGTAACAGATACCAATAAAAATTTCGTCCATAGTGGTGCCACGAATCCTGAACGCAAATCCTGTTCGAGTAATATGTATAAAAACGGCATTTGGTCCGACGAATCATTGTTCACATTGTTCCTCGCAACAGGACGTGCGTATGTCTGGAGAGCACCTACACAAGCGTAAGATTATGGCTGTCTCATCTCAACTGTCAATTATGGAGGTAGATCTATAAGGGTTTGGGATGGCATCTCATGGTTTTCTTCAGGCCCTACTGTAACCCTAAAAGGGAGATTGAATTTGAGGGACTATGTCAAAATTTTAGCTTACCAGGTCCGTTCTATGGTGCAAACATTGTTTCTTGCAGGACATGGCGTTCTCTAGGATGATAATCCCCTATACATATAGCTAAATCTATCAAGTATTGGTTTGAAGATCGGGAAAATGACGTCAAATATCTTATCTTGCCCTGTACAATCCCGCCGACTATATATCATCCAACAACCGTGATCTGTATAAACGGATAGAGCCAGGTATCGATATCCACCACAGCATCTCTACAGGAACTTTCATTATTTTTCCCTGAGATATGCTATAATAAATTCTTAACCACTATTTATGACTTGTATAATCCAATTTCAAGGTGAATCAGGTGATGTTACATGACAAAGGTGCTCCTGCGCAGTAATAATAAAGGTTTTCATGATGTTTCTTAGTGTTTCCATTATTTTGATAACCACCTGTATATATATATATATATATATATATATATATATATATATATATATATATATATATATATATATATATATATATATATATATATATATATATATATATATATATATATATATATAACAGTTCAGTGACTGACTGACAGATAACGCACAGACCAAACCGCTGGACCTAAAAGAGCTGAAATTTTGCATGGCGATTTTTCATATAGTGTAGGGGTGCACTAAGAAAGATTTTTGAAAAATACTTGCTAGATTTTTTAAAATTAAATTTTTAAGCAGTTTTTGTAACATTTTTTAAAGTTTCGATTTAAAATAATAATCCGTGGGTTATAAAATTTATATCACGAGAAAGATCATACAAATTCCTTTAAAATGATATCCATTTTGAATCTTTACCTCTATTTTATGATTTTTAGTGAATTTTTAAAGACTAATTTTTAGAATTTAATTTATTAAATGCTGATCACGAGATTTCTTTTCTTTTTGTGATACTTTAAATTAATTCGGCGTCACGTGCATAACAACGAAAGATATTGACAAAAATATTAAAATACGTTAAAAGATAGAATTGAACCAGCAGACTAATTGAAATGGAAATTTTTTAATAGTTTATTCAAATCAGCATGTTTTATGGATGTTAAATTTAACCTATATATAAAACAGTTCCGTGACTGACTGACAGACCTTGCACAGACTAAACCGCTGGACCTAAAGGGCTGAAATTTTGACTGTGCATTCTTATAATGACATGAATAACCGCTAAGAAAGGATTTTTTGAAATTCCACCCCTAAAGGAGTAAGTTGGGACACTCCAATACGTTTGTGTGGAAAATCATATTCTCTGCGACTATTCTCGGCGTCTCTTTTTTATGCGGATCTCAGTCAAAAAATGCTTGAGAAAATTGTCGCTAGTCACGTTGGAAATGTTCTTTAAAATGTACTATATTGACTGTAGTATATTCTTTAGTATGTTCTATTAGATTTAATTTGAATATTTTCTTCTACATTAATTTGTATATAAAAATAGCCGTTACGATTTTCATTGTAATTATCCTAAAATATACTCCGTAGCGAAGCACGGGTATTCAGCTAGTTCATTATATGTTTTTAATAGCAAAACCAAATCTTAACTGATTGCGACACAGCATATTGGCAATGTCCTGGAGTGAATTTCCTTTTTCTACACAGATTCTGTATGCGGTGGCAAGACTACGGTATGTTGCGGATTTCAATTTTAATTTTTGTCTTTAAGGCAAGGGGCTATCAAAATAATCTATCAAATAATTAACACAAGTCTTGGAAATTCCTGGCGTATTCGTCTTTAGGGATGGCCATTAGCTGGGTCGTAGCATTACGTTGGATGTCCGAAATAGCCGAAAACCTGTGGCCCTACAGGGCTGATTTCAATTTGGAGAACAAGAAAAAGTCCGGTGAAGTTAAATCTGGGGAGTGGGTAGGTGATTCTGGAACTCAACTCACCTGATGGCCTGGAACTGCTGCACCAGAAAGGCAGTATGTGGCCGGACATTGTCGTGAAACAGGGTCCAGTTGCCTTGATTGGCGTACTGGGGCCGTACCCGATTGATCCGATGCAGCACACGTTTCAGTATATCCACGTACTCAGTGGCATTTAACGTGGTGCCCTCAGGGAGGAATTCTTTATGGATGAGATCCTCAGAGTCGAAGAAAACCAAGAGCATTGTTTTCATGCGGGATTTCTCACTTCGCACATTCATGATTTTCGGCGACCCTGGACCCCGCCGCTCCACACTCTGACGCTTGCCGTCAGGGTCGTACTTCAGGCACCAGGTCTCGTCATCCGTGACAATGATTTCCAGAAAATTTGTGTTTCGATCCGCCATTTCGATGATTCTCCACAGGCGTCAAGCCGAATTTGCATTTCTTCCGGCTTCAAGTCGGGAGTAAAGCTTGCGTTTACCCAAATCCTGGGTCAGTATGAGGTGGGCCATCTTACGACTAATTCCCACTTCTTCCGCTATCATTCGCAATGTCACACGACGATCCTTGGCCAACAATTCCTTCACCTTCCTTCTGTACGTTGTCCGGTGTGCGTGCAGGCTGACCACTTCGGGGAGGGGGGAAGTCTTCAATTGTGTCCCTCCCTTCTCGGAAGCGTTTAAACCACTCATACACACACTTCAAGAGGACAGCACGTTTTTCGTAAACTTTCAGCAGCATTTCAAGAGTTTCTTTTGCTGATTTTCCAAGTTTGAAACACCTTCACTCTACAATGAACTGTTTCCACACGATAAGCTAACTCACAGCGCCGCCGCTCAGAAACGGGTTCAGACCAGTCTTCACCTGTCCAGCACGGTAAGCCCGGGTTGCAAATTTCTGGGTTGCAAACCGTGAGCACTAGGACGTCATTCACCGAACATTCTGCACAAAGGTTGTATATATATATATATATATATATATATATATATATATATATATATATATATATATATATATATATATATATATATATATATTATATTTTGGTGATCATGAAGTAACATCTTGGGAAATAGAACTGTTTACAATAAGTGAAATGAGATGCAACAGAGAATTCCACGGATGGGGGTATATGCAAATTTGGATCACTCTGTAAATATAATCAAGAGATACAATCGCTTAACAAAAATTAGAATACACACTATCTTAACCTATGTTCTCGCACTTTATCTCAATATACCATCGAAATATGCGGATGAGGGTGCTATATACGCTGCAAGATAACCATTAATTCAGAACTGCATAGTTTCAGGTATTAGAAGAACATACAGACACTATACTGGCAATATTTCAACTTTTAAATCTTTCATTCAATACATTCTGTTTTTCAGCAGCTGCTACACAGAGAATAGTCGGCCACATTGTTTTATACATTATACCTCCGAGGAGAAGAAATTTCTGAAACGGATCGCAACTAAAAACGTCCAATTCCTGCAGCGTGACAAACTACCGTCTGTTAGGAGACCCTAGTTGTCCAGCTCGACTCCATTTAGTTTCATTAATGTGACAGTACACCCAGTGGGGAAATATTGCGTAGATTGTGAGACATGGTTTGAGTAGAGAGAAAAAGTAAGCCTTTCCGAGAGCTCTATCTTTCGGACTTTTAGTTAAACCCAAAGGAGGAAGGAGGGTATCTATAAACGCTTAAAAATTTTATTGTTGGTCGATATTTTTTTAAGTGTTTCAGTTTATTTTATACTTGATAGTTTTAAATGGAGAGAACCGATATATGGCTGTTTACAACCAAATGCTAGAAGTTTAATATCAGATACCGAGTAACATAATTTATCTGAAATCAAAATTATTTTACTGTTAAGAAAATGTTCCTCTTTAATCCGACAGATGGTAGCAATGTAATCGGAAGCGAATCCGCCATTTCTCCATTAATGAGGAATAATAAAATTGACGTTAATTCAACGAAACCTTTCCTAATAAGTTTTCTTCGAATTGTTATAAGTAGGGCGTTATTCTGCATCCTATTATACTACCTTTAATTGCAGTCGAAATAATTTCAGTACAATAGTTTGCGTACCACGCACAGACATATACATCTACGCTGTTATTTTTACGTTAACATTGGATCGTACCAGTAAAGTTTCGGGTTTCAAATTCGCCTTAAACTTACCCAAATTTTACTTCTTCAAATATTTAAACATATGACAGTTTAAAAGAAATGAAATTTAAACAAGCCGTGTCATCAAGTAGAATTCAAATATTTGATCAGAGGATTACGTTAGCTGTCCGATGTCGTTCAAATATTCTGGTGGAATAGAATAAGAAAAATAGATTTTTTTCCTGCTTCTGGCAACATTTCGGTATGTTTTTCAATGATTTCAACATCCTGCAAGGTTTTCTGAGTGATAAATGTTGACTATTCAAGTTTTTATTTATTATATGCGTTTTTATGTTTCTTCACGGTGTTGATTATAATTTACATAGAAACAGTATTATACGTAATTTGTTGATATCCAACATATAAATGTATGGGATCATTTATTTATTATTAATTCTCTTTAATTTTGACAATATTACAATATGTTATGCTATTTTCATTGCTTATATGTTACGTAAACACTTTAATTGAACTTATAAATAGCATACTTTTGTTTTTTAAAACGAGACACATTTACTTGTCTAAGACGAATGTATAAATACCATGTTTAAAGAAATTCGAATTTCTAACCTAAATTGCTAAATAATGTATAATATTTATTAATCAATATTTAATTAAAAAACATAGGTTTGTTTCTATTTCTTTTCGAATTTTAGACTTCTTTACAATATATATATATATATATATATATATATATATATATATATATATATATATATATATATATATATATATATATATATATATATTATATATATATATATATATATATATATATATATATATATATATATATATATATAAATATATATATATATATATATATATATATATATATATATATAAATATAAATATATATATATGTATATATATATATATATGTATGTGTATGTATGTATGTATGTATGCATTTCTTTATTTATTTATTTAATTATTTATATATATATATATATATAGATAGATATATAAATGCATATGTATTTTTAAAGGTTTTAACTGTTCATTAAAACAGCATACTACGACATGTATTCTAAAGAAGAGTTTAATTCGGTATTCTTGTATCAATCCTTAGTTATTCATATTTCGTGTTTTTAAACTTCTTTAACGTTTTTACGGACTGCATGAGTGGGTAAACGATTAATGTAACAAAAATATAGCAGAGTCTTAACTTTAAACACAGCTTTGAACCTCTTTTTTTCCTAAATAGAAAAGCCCAATACGTAAATATTCAACATAAGGAGTTAAAAGAAAAAGAGAGAGGAGAATAATAATCGAAGGTATTAAAATCGCTTAATGATACTTTGCAGCTTCGCTACGTTAAATAGAGTGAATGTAAAACTGAATTAATCGCTCGGAAAATATTGTTGGATCCCTTCCCGCGCTTTTCATGTAATCATTTGTAGTTTATATTGTATTTTAATTTTCCGAGTCATAGATTATCACAACAATGAACTTATTACGTTAACGATATTCACCTCTAAGTGTGCACTTCTCATTAGAGCATAACATAGCTCCTCATAAAAAAATAACTCATCATGTAACCTAATTCCTTTCCATGTAATGATCATACCTTTTTTTTTCTTTTATGATTTTTGCAGCAACGAAAGTAGAAGTCTTTAGTGTGGAAACACCCTTTTCTTATTATTATGCAGGATGTTTTGATGGAAAGTGTGCCCACAAAGCATGGAACTGTCGCATTAACTGGGCTAATCACAACTTGCCGGACAGCTATGCTGTACTTGAAAACAGAAAAATAATATGTTTGTAGTGAACCACATTACATGAATTAAATACTTAGCATTTTGGACACTTTCAAAATTTTACTTAAGTCGGCAGTAAAAATTCGATTTCTACAAGTATAAATGTAGAAAAGGCTATATGTAAAATGGCTAGGCTGTCATCACTAACAAAAAAGAAGTAAAGTATTCACATTATGAGCTCTCATTTAGTAAGAAATTGTCTTCGGCTAACAATTATTCCAGAAAAGAGGGACAAGAATAGTTATTTCAGATTTTGACATTTTTTTACTACGAGACAAGCACTAATCCTGTTAACGTTTGTTTAAACAGACTGGAAATTTTGTTGGCAAAAAATAATTTAAGAATTTAAGTAATTTCAACTCAATTTATTGCTCCATCGTTTCAATTTACTTGTAAATTGTATTAAATGCAAAATTTATTAACTTCTAAAAGTATACTTCTTCAATGTGCAACATAAGCATAGCAATAAATCAAAAATTAATTGAAATTTATATTAATACTGTATTAAAAAGTTACTTTTTGTAGCTCATTATATGGAAAATATTAATATCTGACATATGCGCAACACAAACATACATCTTGAGATCTATTATCTTAATATTATTTGATATAACTGATATAATTTAGTATCATATGTAAAATGAGTGCGGGTAATCAGTAGTATACTATAGCATAAAAATTGTATATATATATATATATATATATATATATATATATATATACAAGTAACCGGCCCATAAAGTAACCGGACAATTTTTTATAAATAAGAAAAATATTACTCACCATCAAATGAATTTTATCTCATTAAAAATAATCGCCAAAGGAGTCTATAGAATTTTTCCAACGTTTCTTCAAGTCATCGAAACACTGTTCATAGGCGTTGGAACTAACCGTTCGAAAAATACACGTAACATTTGATTTAATATCCGAGACGTTTTCAAATCTCTGTCCTTTCATGGATTTTGCATTTTCCGATTACAAAGGACTTATTCACCACGAATTTGTTCCTGAAAATCAAACAATTAATCAGTATTTTTACGAGGAGGTGCATTTTCGATTAAGAAACAGGATAAGGCGAGTTAGGAAGGAATTGTTTGATTCTGTGCAATGGTTTCTTTTACACGATAATGCTAGGACCCATACAGCAATTTCTGTACAACAGTATCTTGCTAAGAATTCAATTACAGTGATAAATCACCCACCATATTTCTCCCAACTTATCGCCAGCTGATTTTTTAGTTTTTCCGAAGTTTAAGATGGCCAGGAAAGGACAGAGATTTGAAAACGTCTCGGATAGTAAATCAAATGTTACGTGTATTTTGCGAACGATTAGTTCCAACACCTATAAACAGTGTTTCGATGACTTGCAGAAACATTGAAAAAATTGTATAGACTCCTTTGGCGATTATTTTGAAGGAGATAAATTCATTTGAAGGTGAGTTATATTTTTCTTATTTATAAAAAACTGTCCGGTTACTTTATGGGCACACCTTGTGTGTGTGTATATATATATATATATATATATATATATATATATACTCAAGAGCCAAAACATTATGACCACCCCTACATTTTGTAATGAATTCGCCTGGATGACGTGGAAGGCACTTGATCAGGTGGAAGTGGTATTTAACTGCTGCTGGAGAGTCTGAAGAATCATTCTTTCACTTACTTCTGTGTGTGATGGGAAAGGCTGCGGATCTAAGCGACTTTCATAGAGGGCAGATTGTAATGGCACGAAGGTTCGGAACAAGTATTTCCGAAACTGCACAACTCGTGGGTTGTTCGCGACCTACAGTTGTTAGTACTTATGCAAAGTGGATGAATGACGGTGAAACCAGCAGTAGACGACATGGTGTTGGACGTCCACACGCTATCAAAGAAAAAGGTCGTCGGAGACTGTCTCGCATGGTGAAGCAAAACCGGAGCCAGACAGTGGCTCAGCTGACAGCCCAATACAATGCAGGGCCAAGTAGAATAGTATCGCAGCACACTGTTCAGCGGACACTGTTGGATATGGAGTTAAGCAGCAAACGTCCCACTCGTGTGCCTTTGCTGACCAAGCGTCATCGCCAACTGCGCCTGCGCTGGGTCAAGGAAACATCGCGACTGGTCCATGGATCAGTGGGAGAGAGTTGCCTGGTCAGATGAATCACGGTTTGTCATTCATCACGCCTATGGCCGTGTCAGGATACGCCGTCTTCCAGGCGAACTGTTGCTCCCTCAATGTACAGTAGGTCAAACACAGGCCGGTGGTGGCGGTATTATGCTTTGGGGGACGTTCTCTTGGGCGTCTCTGGGACCCGTGGTTGTGGTAAAGCAGACCATGAATGCTACAGGGTATCTGAACATCATTGCGGACCAGTTGCACCCTTACATGGCCTTTGTTTTTCCAGCTGAAAATGGAATGTTCCAACAGGACAACGCCCCGTGTCACAAGGCTAAAATTGTGTTGGAGTGGTTCCAGGAACACGATGCTGAATTCCAGTTAATGTCCTGGCCGCCTAACTCACCGGATCTCAATCCGATAGAACACATTTGGGATGTCATGGACGGCAGCTCAGAGTTCAAAGACCACCAATTCGCAATATCTCGGATTTGCGTGACCGTTGCTTAAACATCTGGTACAATCTGTCTCCGGCCATCTACCAAGGACTTGTGGCATCCATGCCAAGGCGGGTTGAAGCTGTGTTGCGCGCCAAAGGTGGGCCAACTTGTTATTGACAGGTGGTCATAATGTTTTGGCTCTTGAGTGTATATATGTATGCATGTATACGGTATTGAGTGTATATATGTATGCATGTACGGTAGTGTATATATGTATGCATGTTTCGACTCCGACTGTCTTCTGTAAATTTTATATGATTTATGAATTTTGCATGTAAAGCCCAAATAAACTTAAAGCATGCTGCAAATTTTAATTTATGACAATAAATTATTTTTAAAGTGACATTAAAAGAACTAGATAACATTTTCTTTATTAAATAGGATATAAGTAGTCCTTAATGCTCTTCATTGGGCATATATCACCTAAAAAAGGCATTACACATGGTCTAATTAAGATGGGTGTTGCCGCATGTGCGCCACTGAAGAGAAGCGAAAATATTCACGCATGCGCAATTCCCGAGCCGACTGAGCCAAACTTCAATTTACTATCAGACGCTGTAAGGTTAACAGCAACAACCAGAAGTGGGTAATTAATATTTTATCTCGACACCCACAATTGCTTCAACTCAATAATGTTCAGCTGTCTTGTATGATGTACATAGCATGTGTGACGTCCTTTTAAATAAAAAGCAGAAATGACAGCTGTGGTCCGTCGAACTTTATTTTATGTGTTCTTAAAATTAGCGAAGAGCGCAAATGGGTTTCTTGCATTTTGTGACTTATGTCAAGAATTAATATTGCTTGTTATGTGATCTTCAGGATCATAACTATACGTCAAAGGTAAACTATTATATGTGCAAAATTCCAATTTTTCAGGAGAGCTTTTCAGAACAGCTTTGTGATGGTTTACCTCTCATGACTTACATATGCGATAGCTTATAAGTCCATATTCAACCCTACATCTTATTTTGTATATACGATAGTTTTCTTCAAAGAAGCTCCATTCAAAAGGAGTCACTTAAATAAAAATATCGAAAATGAAGAAAACTCACTTATGATAGTTTACCTCTGACGTACAGATATATAGAATACATGATTATAGCTGTGATTCGATGTACTTAATAGCTTTCCATCTATTTGAAAAAGATATTTTTCCATTCATTTTGAATACGACAGAGGAAAATCCCAGGGAATTTGGAAGGGTACTAAATATAAAAATATTAACGTGACAAAAATGTTCGATACTGGTAAAAATCGATTTGGTTTATTATACGTCAACACCCCACAAGAGAAATTCGCCTATCAAATTTAAACGTGTGAAAACTGCAGGGTCAATAATTGTAAATTCTTCCATTAAGTATATCAGAATCTTACTGGAGCCATTTCGGACCATAAATGTAATGTATTTTATTCCTTACATATTTCGGAAACTAACAATTTCCGTCGTACACTAGGGAACCGAAATGGAATCCAAATCTAACAACCATGAAATTACATTCCTTCATATTTAATTATCACTGTATTTCGAGCGTATTAAAGAAATAGATTTATTTTCATTACAGTATAATGCACTTGCTTTAAAGGTCAGCAGGGTACACTGATAGAAGTAAAACTATATATTAAAGCAGCGAATGAGTTAACCTCTCTAATATGCTGCTCTATGTGAAATTATACTGAATTTTTTTAAAGGTATTTTCTCATTAAACAAGAACAAATGCGCATTTTAAATTTTTTTTTGTTATCTGAAAGCATATGTTTATATGCAGTCCACTTTTAAAGAAAAAAAATATTTATTTTTTCAGAAAACGAATTTAATATTCTTGAGATAAATAATTTTAATGTCCTATAAAAAATTAATCACTAAAATTGCAAAAGTATCGGAAAATAGGTACCTTTAAGTGTCAGTATCAATGATCAAAAAACAGAAAACATATGCATTTGCTGATGAGTGATAAGAAAAATATAAACTTCTGTAAAATTTATGTTAGATTGAAAATTTTCGGTATCAACTGCTGTACCATCATACCTTAAAAAGAGTTTTCGTATCGATTTGACGTTTGAGCACTCAACAGTAACATTTTTATTGAAAGCAAAGGTTCAAAATATAGCTGTTATTTTGTGGCAAACGCACCATGAATGCTAATTTAAATTTTAAACTAAATCTTACCATCTGCTGCACGCTATTTCTGTACCTAGTTAAGTTGCATGCACTCACCTGTGCTAGGCACTTAATGTTTTCGATGGAAATTTCAACTTGTTTCAGCTGTAAAGAATCTGCTTCTAGCTCTAAAGCATCTACGTTATATATGTTTCAAGTACTTTGCGTACTCGGGTTTCATTTTGGAACACACTAGAAAAATACGGAAATCTACTCAAGTCTTATCGTACTTGGTCGTGTTTTTATAAATCTTGTGAAATACTTATTAGAGTTGAGAAATAATGACGTTTAAACTGATTTAAATAAGAAATTACTCCAGAAGTGGAAAAATGAATACAGAAAAAACTGACAGCTTTTTCAGTTTCATTCCACATTCAAAGTTGAATTGCAAACAAATGAAGTAAAAAAATAAATAAATTTTCAAAAAAGATTTCATATATATATTCAATAAACATGTATCAAAGTATTTCTAACATATTTCTAAGCATAAAAAAAGTTTGAAGTTCACTAACATGCCTCAAATTCAAAGCTTACTAAGAAAAAAGCAATATCTCTTTCAATTACAGTGAAATAAAAAAAAACTTTAGCTTGGATTCCAGGATATCATAACTATCTATACAAACACTCTACATTTCAGACATGTATTTTACCGTCTGTAGAATTCGCATTGTTAACTTTTCAAGTAAAAAAAAAATCTTGAAATAAGTTCCTTAAAAGTTGTGAAGAAGCACAATATTCTGTATAATATTTCAAGTGCTAGTGATACGTGCTTATGACACAGCGAAACCGACATTAAAAAACGAATTCACATTTATGAACTGACCGATGAAATAAGGATTTTTTCTGCTTTGTAAAATAGTGATAGAAATTTAATATATTTCCTGGTATGATATATAGCTCTACAGTAAAATAAAATAATGAAATCAGAAATTAAAAAAATAATTTGATTATAAATAAAATAAAATGTATTTTAGAGAAATCTTCTATTACTTGAGTAATATTGATCGTCTTTGCTTTTCTTCAAAACAAATACACTTTCTGAATACAAAATTATTTCATTTTGACTGCGCTCAGAGTAAAAATAATCAGATTATAAATATTTATGTGTCTTGCAATTTCTAAAACAGAATCCCTCCTAGGAAAATATACAACATAAAAAATAAGAATCTGCATTTTCAATTTTAAAAACAAGCACCGAGTATTCAAAGACTTTTCAATTACGCTTTTGCAATCTCAGTAACCCGTACTGTCAGTTGCATGATAGTGAAGCCTTCATGAACAAAGTTACTTGGGTAACAGTGAAAGATAATCTCTTACAGAACTAAAGAGCATGAAAATACCTTCCTTTCTTTCATTATAATAGATGTTAAGCAATCGGGATTTTTTTATATTTTTTCCCTTTCAATTTTCTAAAGGATCCTTCAAGAGCTCGTCATAAAGAAACTTCAGGAAATATTTATATAACTTAATCAATAACACCAAGTGATTTATTTTCTTTCTACACCAAGAATTTTAATTAATCAATAATACCTTGAAGGGGATTTTTTCCAAGAAATTTTTGTTGTGGTTTATCATCTCATTGTGGCTTTTAAAATCCCAATGAAATATTGCTTATGACATTATTTAGTAAAAAAAAATTGCCCTCGAAAATCAGTTATTTGTCAAAGATTTTTTTTACTGAAAATTGGCTATAAATCATATAGTAAATTAGCGTTTGCTCCAGTGAAAAACTAAAACTTTCAAACTTGCTGCCGTTTATTTTAATTTGTTGTTTATGCGTTTGTTTTCAGTAAATTTTTGACATAAACACCTGACGGCGTGCATGCAGTAATTTATTCTTTTTTTTGGCTCAAATTAATTTGAAAAGAAAACAAATGGGGTATTTATTAAAACAACTCAATTTTCCAATATTATGTTCAGTTCTGTGTTGGATAAAATATTATATTGTAGTAGTTCAGAATAAAAGTATTTTAGTTTACGGCCTACTAAGGATAAAACTTAGCCTTGATAAAACGGCATTCGTCATTATATTAATTAAACTGGAAACAAAACCTCTGACAATCTTGCAAAGATTGGTGTTTTTAGTCCATCAACCTCAGGTGTCGGCCTGACATTTTCTGAAATATGCTCAAAAATAAAGATATCAAACCAGAAATTATGGTTCACTCCTCCGTCCCACTCCTGGTATTCTGGGAAATCCCCTGGTGGCTCCTTCACAATTAAAGGGGCCAGGGCTGTCCAGGTCACCATTGGTAGACTCATGAGTGGACATATCGAGAGCCTTACTTTTATCAATGGACAGAAAACTTTTCGAAGTTGCACCAAATGTGCTTCAGCACCGGCATCACCTGGCCAACTATGAACTGCGCATAACTGCTGCATGAGGACCTGAGGACCTATTTACTGCGCCTCTTCTGGTGTATGACTTTTTGAGAGTCCACGACCTCTTTGACTTGGTCCAGCCTTCGGCCAGACCTTGAGGAATAAGCCACATCAACAACAGTTAATTAATTAAACATATCCGCTGTTTCTCTAAAAATAGTCTTCATCAGAGGAAACCTTTTTATAGACATGTATTTTGATATTATCAAATAGGATTAATATAACAAAACAGTTCTCTTTTGACTTTTGGTCTTTCCTGAAGTTAATAGACGAAAAAACTGCATCAGTAGGAAAATAAATCTTGTTAACCTTATTTTCTATTGTACTAAGGTTCCTTACCTTTATATAACCAACACGACAACTTCGGTCTCCTAAAATAGGTGAAAGAATAAGGAAAACATCACAAAATTGTGAGATCATATAAGAGAGTTTTTTAAATGTAATTCTAATTGAATACAGCAATTCAAAGAATGGTAACTGGAAGTCAGTCAGTTATACTTTCGTTCAAATTCACATCAACGACTTGAGTCCCATTAACGGTATGTATTACGGTTTGTACTTTTCCCTGCACAAGCTAAATATTCTTTGTACCCTTATACAACTTTTAATTCGCATTCGCATGTCTGTTCTTAATGAATATCTAAAGGTTTCTTACCTGTCAGATTATTCTTGAATAAAGTCAAGACTTATGCATTTTATCCAAGTTTTATTTATGTAAAATCACAACAACAAGAAACATAGAATAGAACATCGTGGTTTTTTACCTGTTCTTAGAACAAGTTCTAACTACTTTAAAAAAAAAACATCAATCGCTTGCCAGAGTGCACGCAGCACCCTCTAGTCAGATTTGAGTTTCAACATACCCCAATCTTCAACAATGTTGTTCCGCAAACAATACGATCTTCTCTCTTATTCACTAGTTTTCTACATTGAGCTGTGTTGCAAATATAGTTTAAATGCTATTTATCCTGCAGTCGTGTTTAAGTTTGGAGTTACCAACTACTCTGTTGTGAGTCTCCAAGCTTACTATTTAAGATTTAAAATTTAAAATGTGCTATTCACAGAAAGGAAAAACTATAAGAAAGAAGACTCTTCGCGATAATTTTTTGAAGACCTACATCGCCCGTCAACGCTCCCATTATTCATAACTTATGGAGAATTCACCCTGATTAAATACAGCATAGATATGAAGATTTATTGAGTCAATTTAATTCAGCTCTTCTATTCATTAGTGTTTCTGACGATTCCTAATCGCATATTCATCATTATTTTACGGAGTATCATCACTGCGTTCATAACAGAATGGCTTTGATTTCAACATTTTTGTTTCATCTGCCATCATTCAAGATGCTCGAACGCGTTTCTTTCTCGGAGCCTTATAGAGCCGCTTTTCCAAGGTAGTGTCATTCGTCCGTAACTAAAACTGATTTCCCCTTCAAGAAAATTAAACCAACAGGTGGCACCTGTTGGTTTAATTTGACGACTAACATGAAGTTTTTATGATTTTTAATCATTGGCTAAAGAGGAACAATGTAAAAAATATGATTAAAAACATCTTTGCCTCTATTCACTTTCACTCGATTTTCACGAATCTTGCTTTATTCAGTTTCCTCTTAAATCAGAGATACCATATTCTTAGAAATATGGCGCAGCTTTTAGCTGTTTTTGAATTAGAAACAATCTTACTCGGATGATAGTATTATATAAATAAGGAGATAAATACTAATAATTACAAGGTAAAAAGAACTTTTTATATACCATGTTTTTAAATTTTCTGTTGAATGAGATAAACTTGACAATTCTATGTATTAATGAATACATTTTAAAAAATTTTTTGATGAATTATCCCATCAACTTGAAAGAAAATGAAGTCAATTGGAAGTTAACTTGCGTTTAACTTTTCGTTCCCGTTCCGGCAGATAGATGGCTGCGCCAGTCTACAAAACAAAATTAACTGAAAATAATAAAAATATGGTAAAATTCTGCTTAAAGATGGCTAAAAGTATTAAAAAATACATTGTCATCGTGTTCTGATCTATTCTAAAAGTTTCAAATGTCTAGCTAGTCGGGAAGTTAGTTAAAAATCGATTGCAAGATTTGTACTGGACAAGCACACAAACACACACAAACAAGAAAGCAAGTTAACAAAAACATGCAAAAATATATTGCATCATTCCTGGAATAAACTCAAGAACTTCAGGATTTATTCTGATGCTTTAGTATGTATATTTTATTTAAATATATAAACCTCCATCCCTATTGACCCTTGCTGATTTACATCATAATTAGTGTATATCAATATAAATTAGTACAGAAAGTGTTATATCTCCCCTTTGCAATGAAATCTTAGGACTAATGTTATTCGCATACCGCACCCCGGCAAGAAAAGTGACACAACTAAAAAATTCGGCATTTGAGGAAATCAACTAAAAGAGTACTATACAGCTTGAACTAGCATTACAATAAAACTGATACATCTGCCCTCAAGTAGACAAATTGCGAGATAGAGATGTGTCGCTTTTCGTGCACGATGGGGAACTTCATACATATATTTCAATGACATAACCTCAAAATTGCCATTTTTGACTTGTGTCACTTTCCTTACCGAGCTGCGATATGTTTACACATATTTTGACAAAATAATACACCCATTTATCATTTAGAAGCGAATTGCAATTCACTGGAAACACCTGAATATGAAGAACCCTATCAATTCAGGTTTTTATGATCCGAATATCGACGGATATAATCAGATGTGTCTATTGGACTTTTTCCTCAAGGTATGAGGTATTTCGTAGAAAATACCGCAGATGACATAGCATTGTACTGATTAAATGATAAATAATTCGTATTGAAATCACTGATTTACAACTACAGTGCAAATCGTGAATGCGTGCGCGTGTGTCCAATGAAACATTACTCCGAATTCTATGCGGGAATGTTACTCTGTTTACTAACCAGGTATTCCGTGCTGCAATTTCATAGCTCTACAGAGCAAATTAAAGCAATTTAGAAAATCGTAGTATTAATGATGTTATTTAAGGCAGCGTTATCTGTAATTGATGTCAAAGAATTCTTTTGCAGCTGGGTTACATTTGACTATTCGTCGAAAACTCTATTCTAAATAATAATGAACGAAAAGAACTTTAACAAGTTTCAAGAATCGCCCTTAAGCATTACAGACTGAATTTTTGCTTCCGTTAACATTTTTTGCATAGACGAAATTCTAAACGAATGAAATGGAGAGGAAAATTATTTTACTCAACTTTAAAAATGTGCTGATGTTTTCGGCTTTTTCCTGCACGTCAAATTAGAAGCGTGCCACCTGCTTCACGTTTCGGAGAATCGATTTTGGTAATTAACGTGGCCTGAAACTCACAGGGCAATAACTTACAAAATGGGTAAAAAATAGACCCGAAAAGGATTAATGAATATAGGTAACAACAAGTAATAATACAAGATAAAAAGAACTTTTTATATACCGCGTTTTTAAATTTTCTGTTGAATCATATAAACTTGACAATTCTCTCTTAATTGCACAAACCTTCACTTAATTATTCTTTTTCCCTTTCTTTTATTTAATTTTAATCACTTTTTAGTCGTTTCCACTATTCACAGACTTTATAAACTTTAATTTTTGTATATTTTTTAAATTTTTCGCACAATATTTCTGTAAACAAACTAAATTCACATGTATTCTGTTTTCAAGATCGTCAAACGCCGTTACGCAAAAGTGCAAGCATTGAATTCGTTCGAAGCGCCACCTTGCGGATTTTTTCGGTTAAAAGTATCAAAAGAATGCATTGTTATCGTGTTCTGGGCTATTCTAAAAGTTTCAAATGTCTAGCTAGTCTGGAAGTCAGTTAAAAATCGATTGCAAGATTTGTACTGGACAAACACACAAACACACAAACAAACAAACAAACAAACAAACAAGAAAGCGAGTTACGATGAACATGGTAAAAAGTAGAACTCCTGAGACGCTAAGAACTGCGATTCCAAATGCTGACACAATATCTTTCTATCCAAGTGTTTCTGAAATTCTGCTGTACAGTCATTTATCAAATGTTATAAATGAATGAAGAAATGGACAAAAATAAATTTAATTGTTAATTTATGGATGGGATTTTCCTGTGAAGTATAGTCAGGTACCAGCTTTAGAGTTGCAAATAGGCTCTTCGGCATTGCATAATGCTATATACATGAGAGACAATGCAATGCCGTATGCAAAAATAATATACAGGGTGTTGCCGAATTCGACCGACAAATTCAGAGGGGTGATAGTAGGCATCAAGACAAGCAATAATCAAGTAGAAATGTATGACCGGAAACGCAACAGGAAACTAGAGGATAAACAAAGATGCAGAAATGTTGACTTTTCATTTCTACATCTTTGTTTATCCTCTAACTGATCAGGTTTGTCTTTCCGGTCATACATTCCTATGTGATTATTGTTTATTTTGATGCCTACTATCACCCCTCTGAAATGTCGTTCGAATTCGGCAACACCCTGTATACAAGATGATAACAGCTCGCTCTCTTTCTGGATTGATAAAAATTCTAAATATGCTGATATAGACCGCAATATCCTGATATCAGAAATGTGCTTTTGATCTCAAATATTTTTACAAAAAAATATACCAACAAAAATTTACGAAACAGATTCCACCATGAATGAAAAGTAGATTAATTCCGCAAACAGTAAATGAAACTAAAGGTGTGGACAGGAACACATAATATTTATTAAAAAAATTAAGAATGCTAACTAGTTTCATATAATATAGTTCTTCATCAAGGTGGAGAAAATTAGAAATAATTGTCGTTGTGGAATAGAGACTGTCCTTAAAGAATATTGAGCTATATTGCTTTGAAACTAGTTGCCATTCTCAATTTTTGCGGTGAATTTTAAGAAATTTTTAGTTTCTGTTATAACTCAGAAAATATCTGACACACACATTAAACTACATTTACTGGTATATCATTCGTTCTTTTACCTCAATTCTTATTTCGAAATTTACAACATGTCTTCTATTCAGTATTCCAGAAAAACACAAGCTAAAGATATGGCTGAAATTAATTCTTCACGAAATAGTTCTTGAATTAATAAATAATAAGCTCTTTAATCCTCTTTGACAGTTTGAAAGAGCCTAAAAACATAGATGTAGGAAAATGATAACATTATTTTCTTTAATAGAAGTATTTTTCAATGAAAAAATTTCTTAGAAAATGATGCTTAATTCATGCCAAAGTAACTTCTTTACTTTTCTGTTTTTGTCTATTTTCTCATATCATATTTCCTATTAGACAAGAAATTTGATAATAATCTTCAAATCGAATCCCAGTTTGTTTGTTTTTTTTCCATCAAGCATGTGAACACATTTCTTTTCATGTAGTCAGCACTCTACTTGAAACAGTTTGTACATCATGAAAGTTTAATATACTTGATATGTCATACCATTAAATAAATGGTTTAAACATATATACTGTGTTCTTGCAGTAAAGTATATAAGTTATAGTATAGAAATGGTTCTAGTAATAAATTGTTCTTAAATTTCTCATCAGACTTTAATAGCAATTTTGCATTGTTCTGATGAGCACCATTTCACTTCAAAATCACTCTTTGATCCCCGACACTAATTTTCAAAAATCGAGTGTTTAGTGAGCAGAATTGTAGTTGTTTTGAAACTTATATACAGTTAGGTTGTGTTTTTACGGTCTTTCAAAAAAACATGATAAACTACAATCTTAAATGATTGATTTATATCAGAAGATAGCAGTCTTTTTTCCTCTGAATAGATCTTGGTTGTATACTTCATTTAGTAAAATGTAGATTAATAAAACAATTGAATTGTTAAAACTATTTGCGTTTTTATGTAACTGTAGCTGTAAAAAATTGAGCCAGCATTGAGATAAAGATCAATTTAAAAAAACAGATGAACAAACAGTATGCATGTTTGCATTCAAAATTAAAAGCATGCCGTGTACTTAAGTTCATGCGTTTCAATTACCTGAAAAAATATATTACTCTAAAACTGTCAACCAATTTCTTCCACTATTTTTTTACATGCCTCAGGGGATACTTCAGTTTGAGAATCACTGATTTACCTAAATTAAATGAATTAAGAACCCTGCGTCTGAAGAAGAGTCTAATCGCATTATTATAGGAATACGTCTGTCAATTGTCAAATAAGTCTCACCTTCATTAAAAATAACAATAAATAGCAAAACGTAATTTAAAATTGCTGATTAATAGTAAATTTATATTCAGAGACCATTAAATATTTGTTATACATAGTTTAAAGTACGTAAGTAAGGAATGAGTAAGTATGGAATGAAAAAACTATATAAAAAATTTTCCATATAATTTCTAATTTATTTAAGGTATCCGACTACGTTTCGAGCCTTTTTTTTGAAAAATTGTACTTGCGAAATTTTCTATCTTAATTTTCAAAAGAATATAACACCAAAGCTCGAAAATGATGAAAAAATAGTCATTAACTATGCAAATTTTTACAAAATTGATGATTTTGTATCAATTTTGTAAAAAATTGATACGAAATTGATGATTTGCTAAATTTTATCAATTTTTACAAAATTGATGAAATTTAGCAAATTTTTACAAAAATCGCTCTAACTCTAAAAAAAATATTATGCATAGAACATTAACTTTTTTTTGTCATATGTACGTAAGTACTTTCTAAGTGTAATGAACTACAAGCTAATCGATATCTTAAAATCAAAAAAAAAATACTGGTTATTATATACAATTACATGCAAAATTTTAGTAATTTTGCATGAGATTTTTTATAAATGCAGCTGTAAATCAACAAGTAATATACCTAGAACTAAACCTGTAGTCCATAACATTCTTAGTACTATGAGAAACATACGTGAAAAATTTCATGGACAAATCATGGTTAGATTTTGCGTTATCTCAAGAGCCGTTTACATTTTTGATGAAAAATAAGTTCTTCAGAAAACACGATTAACGTTTTCAACTTGCATTGAAATTCATAGCTGCTGCTGATCTTTAAATCTCTCTAATTTCATTTCTAATGATCGTATCGAAAAAATAAAACCAGATTTAGAAACATAAATTTACATTCTTTAAGAAAAAGGAATAAAAACAATTTCGGAATTTTCGTCAAAATCAATGTTTTAAACGTAGTCGGATACATTAAGTTCCACATTCTAAGGCCGTCTGCACACGGAGCAACTCAAAAGAAACTGATAACTGACTCCAATCACAAACCAGTCCGTGATGAGTCGTAATCTATGTAAGTGAATGGAGCCACGCACACGGCGCAACTGGTTACAAACCCGTCAGCAACGCGTTTGTAATCAGTCGCAGGCAACTCAACGTGTCGAGTCACTAGCAACTTCAGTCGCCAGTTTCTCTTGCGTTGTGCGTGTTATTACACAATCTATGTTACAATCGCTCTTTTGGCAAGCTGCCAAATAACGTACACGAGAGTCACGTGACTTCTGCCTAGCGATGAAAAGAAATTCTAACGCTTTTTGTTGTATGGAATATGTGCGCCCATATGTACAGTCCATTTTTAAACGAATGATCAAAGACAATCTATTTTGACAATTTTTTAAAATAAATTAATTTTTGATAATAATTTAACTAAAAAATGTCCGGAATAATGATGTTCATCCTTCCATGACAGGTCACAAACTATTGATTTGAATCACTTTTGAGTAGGCCCGTGTGTGCAGCCGCATGACTAACGAGTTTGCAACCGATAAGCAATTTCAATCGCTAACCAGTTCAGTTTCCTTTGAGTCGCTCCGTGTGCAGATGGCCTTACTTTCAGTTTGTTTGCCGAAAAAATTTCATCCATTTTCTAACCCCGTATATATTACGTATTCAAAATGTTGTTAACCCTCAGTTCTCATATGAGAATACGCCTTTGTTATGAGCACTTCCGTAGAATTAAAGCGGTTATTTGTTTCTTAAAAAAATCAAGAAAATAATGTAACTCCATAAATTTTATATTACGAGATATAGTTCTGTGTGATATATAATTACATTAACTGAGGCGTTAATTCCGGTGTAAAAGTTTGAATTGAGTAAGATAAATTTAAAATAATGAAAAAAAATCAGATTAAAAAATCTCATTACACAGGAGGAATATAAACCTGCTTTAAAACTTGTATTTTTGTAGCATTAATATTGCAAAATGACTTTAAATAAAAAATATACTAAGGATATTTCATTAACTTATGCAAAAAAATTCTATTGTGGTGGTCTTTATAAATAAGCCCTTTTGTGTATTGTAGGGATTTTTCACGCTACTTATTTAAACGGCACCATTTCAAGAATGATTCTTTTAACTAATTTTTTTATTTTTTCAGGTTGCCATATAATATAAAACTATTAATAAAATTATTTTCACTAGGAAAGAATTGACATTGATGATGTGTATTAAAAATTTAGTTTAAAAAAATAGGAATTTAATTTGAATATTTTACGATGTACTTCTATTAAATTTTTAGGAAATTATTAAAATATAATTATATGAGAAAAAGATCAAATCTATACAAAACTGCA